>DXKC01000469.1:0-14142 GCA_031170775.1 Cymbopogon citratus
ATTCACTTGGTGAGTTCATGCTTCACAGGGTCCTGAGCAATACTGATGCACCAGTGCTGTCAAAAGAGAGAGGAGTTGGTGCAGTAGCAAGCACATTGAAATCCTCAAGAAGCCAGTGGGTTATAGAAGAAAAGAGGCAAAGGGAGGACATTGCCTAGTAGCCTGGGGAAAGGTGATGCGTCCTCGAGAGCTTGGAGGACTGGGCATCTCAGATCTGAAAGGCTTAGGATACGGACTCCGAAATTCCTGATTATGGCTGGCAAAAAGTGAACAGCACCGGCCATGGGGCATGTTTCCAGGTACAAGAGCAAGTCAGAGTGTTCTTTGCAATGGCCATTGTGAGTTTGTGACTGAAGTGGGGGACGGAACTCACACACTTCTTGGGGAAGATAGATGGTTAAATGGGCAGCGTATCATAGACATCGCTCCTCACTTACACTCTGTGGTGGCCAAGAGAAATATCAAGAAAATGACGGTAGCAGAGGCTCTCAATGAACACCTATGGGTTTCGGATGCACGAGGAGCTTCATCAATTGGAGCACTAGTGGAGACCTCGGCCTTTGGGATCATATCATGGATTTCGCGCTCTGACGTAGACGTACACATATGGTACTTATCCTCCTCTGGTCAATGTTCAGAAAAATCGGCATATGAGTATGGTTTTCAAGGAGCAATTCAGTTTAGGCCATGGGAACAAATTTGGAAAAGTTGGGCTCCTGGAAAGTTCAAGTTATTTTCTGTGGCTTGTAGCTCATGCTAGATGTTGGACGGCTGATCGGCTTGCACTTCGTGGTCTGCCCTATCCTGAGCTATGCCTCTTATAGTCTTGTGTGACCAGTAACAGGAGACAATTAACCATCTCCTTAGTATCATGCCCCTTTGCAAGGCAGTACTGGTACTCCATCCTTTGTCATGTCGGGTTACAACAAATTGCACCTCAGCCAGCTGATACAGAGTTTGATGAATGGTGGGGTAGATCTTGGCACATAATTCCAGAACACAAAAGATGGGATTTAATTCCCTGGTCACGCTAGAGACTTTGGATTGTCTGGGCACATCACAATGCTTGTGTGTTCGATAGAGCACTCCTAGCATGTCAAGAGCTCTCAGCGCTAATAGTGATGAATAGTGTCTTAGGGAGACAGCAGGCACATGGAGCGTCTCTTCTTTGACTGGTCCAGCTTATGAAGAGTAGTAGGTTGGTGTCCGGGTGTGATGGTCGCTTGTTTCAGTCCTAACAGGCGTGCATGTAATCACAGAACAATAAAGTGGTGTGTGTAGGGTGTGTGGATGTTTGTGCTTGTTTGTGGTTATGTTTGTCTCTGTCGCTTTATATAGGTTCTTGTCCCATTTTTCTTCTTAATATAATGATATGCAGCTCTCCTGCATGTTTGAGAAAACAAAATCAGTGGGTTATAGGTGAACACCAAGCTCCATATGAGTATTAACAGTGGGCGATCATTGAGAGCAGCACAGGAAAGGATGTCCTGAATGTACTTCTCATGGGAGAGGTTGGTACCATCAGATGTGGAAGACACCTCAAGACCAAGGAAGTAACGGACGTGATCCAATCAGACATTAAGAACTTATCACTGAGGCGCTGCTTCACGAAATCAATAGGGTTAATCATCCCACGTGATGAGCATGTCATCAATGTAGAGAAGTGTGTGAACATGAGGGGAAGTGTGGACAAAGAGATCATGGGTAGGCACAGACGGATGCGGTGGCCACTGCCATGCAGGGCACGCAAGTGGGCAGGCTCCGGCGGCCACGAGTGTGGGTGCGCGGGCGGGCACACGTTGATGTGGGGCCATAGGGAGCACGGCAGATGCAGTTGCAGTTGCTGGCTGGTGAAGCTCACCGGCAGTGAGCTGGCAGCACAAACACAGCAAGGTGCGGATCTAGCTAACCTTAGGCTGTGATACCATGTTAGGAAATGGCAACTCAGTGTATTACAGGCCCAAAGGGCTAGATGTACAAGTGTTACACATGCAGAAAACCCGTCCAACTAGAGAGAAAATGTGTGTATGTAATTATGTATAGATCTAACACAAGAAATCATGTGAAATAAATCAAACTGAGCTACAGAAATACGAAGAGATGATATGAAGAACAATGAGGACATTCATGATATGATAGTAAAGAAAAAGAAACATGACAATAGTCACGGAAAGGGCTTTATAAATGCTAGTAAAGAAAGAGAAGTTTCAGAGTAGTTACAAGTAGTGTTTCTCCTTCGCCTGAGTCAGTTAGGACATGACTAGTAACCAACAACAGCCAATAGAGCTCTTCCAGTGTTTGGGTAGGATCACTTTCACCATTTCTCTGCACAAAAATCTATTAAATGTTAACTACAAAAACAGCAACACTTTAAACAGTAGAATGTACAAGGCTACAGTAGCAGGATAGCTTAGTAGCTTCTTTGTTAATAACTCAGTTAAATTACAAGATGACAAGAAGACCTGATTTAGCCGGGCAAATCGTTCTGAAAACAACTGTGCAAGAAATGGAATAGTTGTGTCTGCAGCAGCACGTGCTATTAGAGCATACAAGGCTAACTGCTCGTCACGTTCTGAAAGAAGTACTTCATTAATATGATGAATCTGAAAGAGGTTGAGATACTAGAACAGATGAACTGTCTGAAGAATTTAAGCATACTTGAAACAGAAACATGAAAATACTCAGTATCATCGGTATCCTCGAACGCAGAATCAGCAGCAGCTATGTCAAACAAAATAAGAGAAATCAGTATGCAGAACGTCAATACAATAGAAAATCTTTTACACATCCGTAACAGTCTTCACGTCTGAGGTTACATTCAAATGAGAATATAAAGAGATCTGTACCCTTCAAGTGTGACTCCACAATGATTTTAAACAAACTTGAAGCTGCAAGTGCTCCATCAGCAGAGATTGGACTTTTGTCGGCATCTACGTCCTGCCAAAAGAAAAGCTCTGTGCTGTAGTTCATGTTTATGTAAGAAACAAAGGGCTGAATGAGCTTTACCAACAGAAAGGATAAAACCCAATGAAAAAAGTGCAACATAAGCTACTTGACATGAACTGAGATCTTCCATGTATAAATAAAACATTTCTTTATCAAAAAGCAAAAGTGCAGACTCATATTGGTTAGGAAGTCAACAACTATACAACCTTTCATTGTTTTCAAGTGCAGAATTGATGAAGAGGATTTGTTTTATCTGATATACTCAGAAATGTTTTCTACAAAGTGAAGTAAAATGTTCAAGCATATAGTTTTTACGAATAACACTTGTATTTGGAAACATAGAAATGCATGTGTGTTTTTGACGGGGCCTCTCCTTCTATTAGTAGGATTTGGTGTGAGCTAAAGAATGAGCACAGCCTTTAGTGTATGGCTGGGGTGAAGAAGCTACAAGAGCTAGGCTTGGCGCTGGCTGACTAGGTCTTTTAGTTTTGGTCTAGTTGTGTGTGTTCACTATGCGTCTAAATCTTGTGTGTGTGTAATCGCCTCACTCATATTTGGTCCCGTATGAGTGAGGATCATGTTGGGGACCCCCCTTATTTTTTCTCCATAATGCAATGAAACACAGCTCTCCTGCGGTTTCAAAAAAGAAAAAACACTTGTATTGAATAACAGCACCATGGGCACTAAGGACTCTATAGTCTATACTCCTAACAATAGTTACTAAAATATTTTTTAAAGTGTTGATGCAATAGTTGTAACGGAATAAAAGATGTGCATATTATAAGTATATATCTCAAGTGTGGTGTCTGCATTTCTTTTTCTTTGTGTGTATTTGGGGTGTTAGAAAGTGGTCTCTGCCTCTCTGGCCTCTCGACTTTATTCTCTGTTTCTAATGAAATGGCACATAGCTCTCCTGTGTTGTTCGATAGAAAAAAATATTAGCACATGTAACTCTATTTTAACTTTTTTGAGAGAAAATTTTGTTCAACTTAAAGTTACCAAGAGGAAACTGGTATTAGAACAGTCAAAATATCTTTTGTAATCCAATAAACGAGTAAAAATGTGATACAGTTATTACATGTTAATTGCTACCCAAACTTGTAAGAGAGAGGAAAAAACAGAGGTAACAGTCATATCACAGCTCTGCACTGGGTACGCCATTTTTTAACAATCATATCACACTGAATTTTGAACAGATTATTGCAAATAAGCCTTTGATTAAGTTGCATAAAAAGGGAAGGACACAAAAATATTTCAAATTCAGTGCAAAGGTGAAGGGAAGTACCCCCAGAATAACATTCCATGTTTCTAACAAAATATCAAGGGAATCTATGCCCCAGGTTTCCTCTTCACTCTGGTTATTCAGAACGGACTTGACAGCTTCTGACGTCAAAGCAGAAAGCAGATTAACTGTACCATAGGGCCTGCAAACATGTCCATGTTAAACAAAAGAGAATAGCAATCTCAGTCTTGTAATAATAAATGGCATGAAGTGTACAAAATATTCTAAATATACTCACAATATGCATTTTCAATATTTCAAAAAAGAGCCAGATACATTACGGAAAAATGAGAGATGCAGCAATGGTATCTTGGTTATGATACCATCTAACAAACTGGACAGACTAGTGTCATATCGAGGCCTAATTGACTAATATGTAGGAGCACAAGGGACAAGTTAAGTTACCAAAAAGTTACCTAAGTTGCGGTGTGGAACTAGACAATGTACAACAAACTGACCTTATTGACTTTAGGAGGTTGTCAAAAAGTGAGCCAGTAGTTAAAGACGCCATTGAAAGCAGGGCATGACAACCATCTATGAACTCACTGCAAAACAATGAATATCTTGCTCATCAGCATTTCTCAAGTTTTGCCTCAGGTTAAATCAAGATAGATGGATCCTGAGAGAACCTTTCACTTCCCCCATTTCGGATTGATGCTGTGATCGCATCAGGAGGTTCAATCCATAGAACAACAGCAGATAATATCAGCATAAGGTGTTTAATCTGTGCATCCCCATTATCTGACAACAGAAAGAAAAGAGGAAAGGTTATATAAAAGAGATCACATATGAATCATTAACATATTTTCCAGTGAAACATTGAATTTGTAAATTCTAAAATAAAATATTCAGCCTTCAGCCTTGAACACTAGCCTCAGTTCTTCAAACACAAACTCAGAAACAGTCTAGTCTGCAACCTCAAACTATCAGAATTATCCACTCCCTTACCTCCCACCCCCACCCACCACACATGCAACCCTCCAAGTGTTTATGTTTGACAGCACCAAACTGGGCAGTTGTGGGCATAAGTTCTACTTCCTTCAATCACAAATATAAGTCCATCTAGGTTTGCTATAAGTCAAACTTCTTTTTACTTTTGATCATCAATATCTAAAAATTTATATAGGTTGACAACACACGATTGACATCAATAGATTTATCATAGAAACTACTTATTATATAAAGTTTTTCATTTAATATGATATATTTTCATAAATATTGCGCATCAAAGTTAGAGAAGTTTGACTTAGAAAAACCTAGATGGGTTAATATTTGTGATTGGAGGAAGAAGTATGTTCATATTTTTATTTTTGTATTGTATGAGGAACCACACCTGCATATTTCTATATACACTCCCCCAGAACCTCATAATGTGTATACAGGTGCTACTGGTAATGGTGATCTAACTTGGATACCATCTGTGATAAGAAATATATATAAAAGAAAACTGCTGAGGTCTAGTATTAGGATTGTGCTTCATAGTATTCTGAGGTTGAAATCGATAGTTTTGTAGTATCTGATAAAAACCAAACAAGTGCCACAATTTATGGATGGAAGGGAACCTTTTCAGATTTTCAATAAATAATGACTCTTTGGAATAAGTATATACCATTAGGAAACACAGATCCAGCCAAGGAGCACAACTGCACTATAAGCTGTCTGCAAGAGACAGCAATTGGAGAATCACCCCACAGTGTATCATATGAGTACTTTTGGCGCAAGGTGGTATAGAAGTTCAAAACCCAAGTAGGGTGTCCACTTGATATCAGAACCTCTCTCCACATAGACCCTGGCTACAATAGAAAATGCAACCATTTATAAGCTGAAATGGAGCAAACATACAAATAATTAGGATATACCTTCACCAACGAACGTTCAAACTTCTTCAGATTTATCGTATCAATCCTCAAGCCAGAATTTATCTTAGCATCTGAATTCTCATGTTCCACAGTATGCTTGAAATTCCAGCTTAGTATCTGAAACATCAGGCGCAGTGCTGCTGAACATGCTCTCTCGTCCGGTATTGTTACAGTTGAATTCAAGATTTTGTCAGCGGTGTTGAACACAGCAGCTTGTGCCCAGCAGTAAAAATCCTAGCAAAAGAATATAGCTTGTCATAATGATAACCGAGGGTTCAAGACTTGAAGTGACATGACACAGCTGTAGTATTTTCATGCAAGGATGTCTGCCAAAACTTCTACATATTTGGGAAGATCAATACCTTCAAAAACTGCACTTCGAGTGAGTATTCACATTGTTCGTGAAATTCCTTAGGCAGGCTCATAGCAGAAGCGGTTGAAGGGGAGAATTCCGAAACCTAGGTTAGACATAAAATGTAATCTGAGAACAGTTGGAAAAAGGATAGAAAAAAAAATGGAAGAGCCAATCACATCAGCCTCAAGAAATTGGCATACCAAGGTTTCCAAGAAATTGATTGCAGCAAACTGTCGATTAGGCCCATGGACACCCCGGATGGATTGCTCAACCTGAAAACAGTATCAGCCATACAGATACAACGTTCTACAGGAATTTAGTGTGCAACTTGATTGATTAAAATGCAAATACAAAAAAAAAAAAGAAACAGTGATGAAGTTTGGAGGTTCTATGTTTGCTCAAATGTCAAGGGGGTCCCAAAAAAACATAGAAAATAAATAATCTTATCCAACAAGTTGATCCACTTATGGTTATTGCAGCATGGATTTCTTCAAGCTACATTTTTTGTTATTTTATTCAGTGTTACCAATGAAGAAAAAATGGATGAAGTATACCAGTGTTGCTTAAAGATCCAAACCACAAAACTCTTAGGCTAATCCTGATTTGTAAGGCTGTAGCTGTCAGCTAACAGAGAAGTACATACCTCAAAGAAGATAGCTGCTTTCTCTTGGTCCGAAAACTCAACCCTGCCGACATATTCCGTGTCAAAACAAATATATTTGAATATCAAAAATCTTTAACAGCCAAAGTATTAGAGCAATCAATCGCCTTTAAGGACTGCTAAAACACAAATATTCAAGATCTGGATTCAAGGAAAGATGTCTCCTATTGTGTATATTATCTTGGACAATCATGTGCAAAAACAACCCTGCCAAACACCATATCAACCTTTGTCCAGTCTGAGATCAGCAGGAATAAAGGAAAAAACAAATTACTAAAATAACAAATCAGCCCATTACCATGTGAACTCATTACTCATCTTAAGAAAAGATTGCGTGCATGAATTGCAAACTAGTCCATGAACAAAACCACCTCCAATTTAGCAACCCAAGCAATGAAAAATATGCAAGTATGAATATGAATGCAGCACGCCCATCATTTTCATATCATGTCACAGAAATTCAGGGAACAGAAGGAAAATAAAAAAATTATGAGTAAACTGAAGCTAGCAAACATGTTATGACAAGACATGAGAGATCTATTAGACATTACACTTCTAAAGTAAATAAAAACAAAGAAACTAACCAGCCTCTTTTCAGTAATCTAGCTGCCACAGCGGAAACTTTCGATTGCACATAGCCATCAGGAGAACTTGCATGCTCCATAACATAGTTTAAACAATATCTACAAATGATAGAAGAAGTCATGGTAAGTGCTAAAAACATGATGCTCCCATATTAATTGCAAGCTTTCACCCTCAAAAAGAAAAACTCACATTATTAGGCTTCTTTTGTTGTCATCTGTAAGGATTCCCCACTCCCTTACTGCAGCATCACCAATTGCACCAGCAGCTTGGAATCTTGCATTAGGCATTTGGGATGTCTCTGGGAGCATACAATGTTTTCAGCTCTTTTCGAGTATCTTAATACTAGAGAAGAGTGAGGCTTAACTACTTTTTTATTAGAAATTAGAAATGAACATAATAGTTATTTTTCTAAAAATGGCACAAAAATAATAAACGGTGTAAATTATTATTGCTTGCAGTCTGTGGAACAACAATTCTGACAAGCAAATAAAAATGTTTCTCCCTTCAAAATGGAAACAACATGTACACATAACCAATACATCTTGGGATATGTTTCTGCTAGTAAGTGACGACTTTATTCAGTTATGAGCTTAAAAATAGAGATATCTGCTCTGTTGAGAAATACTGCAGTCTGGTTCACCGTAGGTGCATAGCAAGAGAACAGCATACCAAGAATGAATCTGCATGCTTGATAAGGCATCAGAGATGAATGCAGCGAAGTTATCACTTTTTCAGCTTCAGATGGATTCATGTGCAGCTGCAAAATTACCCATTGTCAAAAGGATAGCTGATGAATCAACACTGATGCAACAGATGGCATTCTACAAGAAAACTGGAGTTTTTATTAGCACCATGCCCCGAAAAAAATAGCGCGCTATAGCGCCGCAATAGCGTGCTAATAGCGTCCAGAAGCAGCTACCGCAACGCGCTATTTGGCGCTATAGCGCGCTAATAGCGTTTTGGCGAAGCTCCCGCTAATTTCTATAGCCCGCCATTTAAAACACCATGACAGTTCCATATATTAAGCCAAACAAAGATACCAGGAAGGCACTCCTGTAAGGCTGTAACAGAACTTCACATAATTTGGGCAGCTTGGTTAATGTTAGGGAATAAATAAAGGATCTAGAGTCGCAATAAAAGAATATAATCACATAAGAAGTGGAAATAGTTGGGAATCGGAGTCAGCACATGCTATTCCGACAGTGTCTTACTCTGCACAGCACAGTTCTACTAGGCCCTCCTAAGTCCTAATAGATAAATTTCTAGACACAGATTCCCGAATCCAAAATGAGGAGCTTCAGGTTATCCAATGAATAAATGTGTCACAAAATATCAGTAAAGCCACCCTATAGAACCAGTACTATTTCCCCTAGCATAGATATTACACGCTTGAGAAAGGAAATGTCAAGTCAAAAAAACTTTTAACTAACCAGCATTTTCGAAATTCATAGCCAACTTTCAAATGTATTATAGAAGTTAACATAAAATGTGTTAGAACTCATTGACGTACCTACATCTCACTCCTAAGGAGCCAATTAACGTGCCCAAAACAAACAAATTAAGCAATCCATTCAAAATTTCAAATGCCCAACAAAACAACCAATCCTTGGCGAAACCTCATCTGACACGCATTAAACAGGGATCCCATCACGAAATGCACAGAGAAGCACTGACCAACAGAGAACGCCACACACACGCTCAACCAAGTCCCCCAGGCAAACCATCAAAGTGCAGTAAAACCTGCATAACCTAGGCAAATCATCAACGGCGTGAGCACAATCAAGGCAAGCACAGGTCCGCGCGCCGCGCCGCGCCGCTCTCCGAATCTATCACGGGGGCACCGAGAGCAGAAGTGCTAAAAGCACGGAACACGTGGAATTCCAAGCTCTCCAACGAGGGTGTGGGGCTGCGGAATGGGACCTGGATGAGGGAGCAGGCCTGCTCGATGGCGAGCATGGTGGCCTGGAGCTGCTGCGGATCGGGAGCGCCGCCGGGGAAGCCCTGCATGGCGGCGCGCGGCTGATCGCGCCTGAAGCGTGGCTGGCTCTCCGCGATCGCCTAGGGTTTGGCCGCCCCGGCAAGCGGCCACCCCCGCCCGGCGTGGAGTAGCTGCGGAGGGCAGGCAGGCAGGGAGGCGGCGGAGGTGGAGAGCAGCAGGAGGGAGAGGGACGAATGGTGGCTGGATAGTTTTTGCGGTTTTGGTCTTTTGGGGGGCCTGGGTCCGGGTGCGGTGGAACCGTGGATGTGGAACAGAGACGACGCAGCCGGCGTGTGCTTTGCTGGCGCTGTGAGCACTGTGTAATCATCGATCCAAGTGCTAGCAAATTTCCCCTTTTTTAATGCTCCCTATGTTTCCATTTATTTATCTGATGATGAGAAAAGGAGACACACAAAGATTTTATATGCCAAAATTTTATCTCAAGCAAGAAAGGGGTTCAAAGCGTAGAGAGGAGCATTAAAAAACATAAAATAGGGATGAAAAAGGATGTCATTAAGTGTTATTCTCATTTTCAAATTATAGGCCATTTTAATTTTCTTTGAAAGTCAAAGTATATTAAGTTTGAACAACAACAACAACAACAACAACATTTATGATACTTAATGAGTATCATTAGATTTTTTCATTGATCATAGTTAAATAGTATATTTATTTGATGTCATAGATCTTTATAAATTTTTTCTATAACTTTGATGAAACTTATGATGTTTTAACTTTTGAAGAAGATTGGAATGACTTATAAATTTGGTATGGAGAGACAGTGTAGTATATTGTCTTGCCCATGTCATTGAAATCATTATAGCGATGACCTGCGCCAGCCACGACTATAGTAACGAGCACATCCGTTGTATCCAAAGAGAATAAAGTGGCGCCGGCTTGTCAGCTTTGTACAATTTTTGCAATATTGTTTCTATTCTATTAAATCAATAAAAAGAGTGTATAAAGATGAATTACCTCCAAACCTGACAAATCGCATTTAACACATTGTCTCCAAGAAAGAGTCTCGTCCCAAAAGCAAAGCAAAGGTTACCAGAAAAGAAAGCGAAAAAAAAAGTGAAGCCAAAACTTTCATGTTTCAAGGAGGAAGAAACACAGAAAAGGCGAGGACTAGACACAAAAGCTGGAGAGCTTCAGGAAGTGGCTCAAAAGCCGGGAAAGACCAAGGGCAGTGGCAACCTGTCGGCCCATATAGGTCCCATCATCTCATTCTCAGTGGCAACCTGTCGGCCCATATAGGTCCCATCATCTCATTCTCTCTGCAAGCTGTCGGCCCATATAGGTCAGATTCTCTTGGGCTGGCAGCGCGCAAACGGCGAGCCCAACCCGACTCGTGCTCCCTGCCCACCCTGGGCCGAGCCAACAACGCACCGCGGCACCGGACACACGCGCGGTGCGCAGGCCGGCCCGGCCCGGCCCACTCGCTCGATACTACACGTCGCTTCTTCCGCTGGTGGGCGACAGTGCGACACGCGCTGCACGGCGCCGCCACCTCCGGCCGGACCAGAACCGCTTCTCCGCCGCTACTTCTTCTCAACTCTCGCTCTGCGCCCCTCCGGCGTCGCCGCACTTCTCAAACAACGCCGCCTTCCCGCCGCGCCGCCACCTCTCCTGTCCGCCCGGCAGCTCGTCTCGCACGGAGAGTCTCAGATCTTCGGGCCGTCCTCTGCGTGGAACTCCGTTCCAAGCGTTGTGATTGTGACGTTGTGCGCCAGCGTCGCAGGTGTTCCCGCCGTAATCCGCTAGAGCTCGTAAGCATCTGTGGAGGGAGGCTGCCTTTACCTTCCCTTCCTCGCATTTTATAGTTTGTGCCAACACTGGTGTCTCCCATGTTAAAGAAATCTTAACACGCTTGTGTCTGAGCGAAATTTGTTGGGTTTTTCTTTTTGCTGCTTGATTATTGTGCTTATGGCGTGTTTTTCCCTAATTCGGCGCTAATGTCGCCTTATCTACTCTGTGCAGGAAGGAATTTGAGGGATTGCTTGGGGAATTCCTCTAGTTCGAGCGAGCTATACGAAGAGTTGTTTCTCAAATTAAATTCAGTGCAATTAGATCTTGCCATGGTTGGGTTTTCCACAGAGAAATGGCACATTTTGTGGATATAAGCTGCTGCGGATGCGCTATTTGGTCTGCTCCAGTAATGGTAAACACGTCTGCGCGCTCTTTACAGATAAGAGCGCGTGGTGCCTCTTTGGATTATCCCAGTAGGACTGAGCAGAAGAATGAGACTAATCCTGTGGTGGCACGACCAGATCGAAGATTGCGGGATGTTTTTGTCGATGCAGGTGCAGACCATGGAAGTGGCAGAGTAAATGCAGATTTCAAGAAGGCTGTTCCCTACTTGCATGCTAATCCGAGAAAGCTGTTGAATGAGCAACTAAAACAAAGAAGGCCCTTGGATCATAACTCGGACAAGGTGGCAAACGGAGCATGCTTTTCAAAGCATAAGGCCGAGTGCTATGCTGACAGCCTCCGCAGGCATTGCAACAATGGGAGGCTTATTCAAGCTTGCCGTGTCATTGATGAGATGGTCTTACATGGCCAAGTTCCAGATTCAAAGTGCTGTGTTAGATTAATTCGTGGCCTAGTGAGAACTGGTAAGACAAACAAAGCTAGGTATGTTCTTGAGGTCATGGTGCTTTCTGGTGGGGTTCCTGACACCATCACCTGCAACATGTTGATTGGGCGACTTTGCTGTGAAGGGCAGCTGAGTTCTGCGATGAAAGTATTGGAGGATATGAGGTTTACTGGTTGCTCTCCTAGTGGCATCACTTTCAATACTTTGATTAGGTGCATGTGCAGCTATCATATGTATGACAGGGCAGTCTCCTTTTGGAAAGAGCAGCTAAAATTAGGTTGGCCACCATATGAGATGACGAGCACCTTGCTTGTTGACCTTATATGCAAAAAATATGGTCCTATGCGGGCTCTGGAAGTATTAGATGAACTTGGTTTGGAGGGATGTCAACCAGATGTTGTCAGCTACAACACTCTTATCAGTGTGTCATGCAAAGCAGGCTGTTGGAAGAATGCAAAGTTGATATTAGCTCGTCTTTCAGCCGAAGGCCTTGAGCCAAATGGTACAACCTACTTGCATCTTGCTTCATTCCCTCTGTAACAAGAGAAGGTGGTCTGAAGTAGGTGATTTGCTTGCACACATGAAGCAGGCAAATCATAAGCCTGATGTTACTGCCTACAATATCTTTATAAACTACTTTTGTAGGTATGGATATCTGGATCAGGCAATTGATGTTCTAGAGGTGATGGTGAATGAGAAATGCTCTCCTGATATAGTGACATACAACACACTTCTGAATGCCATCTCTAAAAGGGGGATGGTTGAAGAAGCTCTTGGGATTTTTCATTCCATCAGAGAAAATGGATACCAGGTGGTTCGCATTACATACAACACCCTCATAGATGCTTTAGCAAAGAAGGGTGAGGTTATTAATGCTATGACTCTATTCAATGAAATGATTGTTGATGGGATCAGTCCTGATGATGTCACTTATGGTTCACTTGTTATGGGTTTCTGTAAGAAGAACATGGCTGAAGAAGCATTGGAGCTTTTGAATCAGATGCTTGCTCTCGGCTTTGAGGTTAAAGCAACTACATTTTCCATGATGATCCAAGCATTGTGCAAAGGTTGTAAAGCTGAAGCTGCTGCTGAATTACTAAGAGTGATGGTATCAAGAAATGTCAACCACAGGACTGCATTTTATCTGTCTATAGTCACAAGGGTTGCCAAGTCAGGTCGGGTTAAAGAGGCTCAAATTCTACACCAGGAGCTAGTACAGAGCAAGGTCCTTAAAGAGGATTCCCAAATTATTTTAAGGGGCTAACTGCTGGATTGCAAGACCCTCATGTCAGAGTCATGGAAGTGATAGAACACATGAGTCAGCTGAGATAGCAGATCCTGGAAGTTTTGCAGCACACAATCTGCATAATGTCTTCGATAAGGTACATTATATTGCTCCTTTTTTGTTTTGGTGGTTTTTTTATATTGCAAGCATAATGGGTATGGATTGAACGATAGTTGTGACATGGTTCCATTCCTTTATAAACATTTTCTAGAACCTCATGTGCTATCAGTGACTACTGACTAGGCTCGGATGGTCGGTTCTATAGATAGCATGCTTTCTTTTTATCTGTATCATCAGCATATGTCCCACTTCTGTTTTCACCATTAGAATATGTGAATCAAACTTGCAAGACAATTTGCATGGTGGGTTATCATTTTTTGCAAATATATTTTGTATTCAGCCACATTGTGTATTTGTGTTCAAATTGTCACTAGAACTGAGTTATTGTATTTAGTCAGGGCTAAACCATATTGGTTACCATGTGATATCTAAACTGTTGCATTTTGCATGCACTGCTGCACTATATTCTTTTTTTAGATGGCTGTATTTCTCATTGGATTTGAGTTACATGTGACTATGTATTTATATGTGAAAC
>DXKC01000471.1:0-10940 GCA_031170775.1 Cymbopogon citratus
TGTACCCAGGTCCAACCACCTGCACGAAGGAAGATGCATGATTGTCAGAATTATTGGATCATTGACAAATTGGTATATGCATACTACCGACATTAGATTCAAATATATGCATATTATCTGCATTGGATACAGTCCATTATTTAGCTTTTTCCTAACACAAATTAACTAAGCCCCTAGCCACAACCAAAGTAGATTAGGCATAGCATACACATGTAACTTAACAAGAGATGCATGATCCAGAAACATAGGAGATATTATTTTAAGTTAATTCCACTTCAGTTAGCAGTTTGTGCTTTTCAAGGTTAATAGGGAATATTCTTTTTCCCAAACAAAAATATCTACTTTTTTCCAAAAAAAACAATAGGTAATAGGGAATTAAATATACCTTCCTATACGCTGCACCAGTAAGGAACCATCCTTTTTTAGTTCTGCATATACTGCAATTACAGATGCCACCGCAAACTGGACATATCCAGTTAGGATTCTTTTTAACTTCTAACACATTCTCACCATACCTGCATCAGAAACGAAGTGTCAACCAAAACCAAACTAACTGTTAAGTGTAACCTTGCATGGAGAAAAGAAAGCAGAGCACAATTCACATAAAGATGCATGTAGTGTTTCAACGTTTTTCAACTAAGCGGTCTCTGTTGCTGCGAGGGCCACTGGTATATTTTCCCAGACAGAAACTCTTATGAGGGAAATTTCCCTTTCTCAGCCTTCTTGTTTAAAAGTCCTTGTTGTTCTATAGTTTTCATTGTGCACAAACTCTGTGGCTGTACTTTTTAAAATGTGTGCTCTGTAAAAGGATGTTTATAGCTCTTTTTGGAGCTCTCACTCGCTAAAAAAACAAATGCAGGAAGCCATCCTGTTGCAGCTCCAGCGAATCCTCCACATGATAATGCAGGAAGTCAAAACCATGGCCACTCTGATGCTTCTGAATCTGCTGATTCCTCAGATAAAAGTGATGCTGATGGTGTGCAGCAGCTGGCTGCTGCTGCTACACCAGGTAGCACTGTATCTTCACCAGGCATTCTAAACGTATGTTCCCTTTACTAATGACACTTGGTGGTGCTGTTCAGGATCTTGCATGTACAACGCTTATATTTGTTTCTTCCCTGCAGACTCCCCGCCTAAGCTTGATGACGTTGAGACACCAGTGCAAGGAAACATAAGAGAGGGTAATATATTTACTCTGCCTCCCAGCAAATTCACATTGACTCTTTTCATTAATGTCTAACTATTACTTATGCCCAGAGGCCCATCCAAAAGCAGCAGCCACACTTCCATCTCGCCGTAAGCTTGTTTTACCGGATGATGATGACACTACAGCTACTGGCATTGCAGATACAAGGTATGCAGCCATATTGCTCCTGTAAACTGAAATAGATGCTAGCTCTTGGAAAGACACTTGCTAACTCATTTTTTAGTGCAATCTCACTGGGGGTGTATAGTAATGAACAGAATCTCACATACTGTTTAGATCAAAGCAAATCAAGCTTTTATTGAATGTGCTCCTGTAAACTGAACCAGATGCTAGCTTTTATAGATACACTTGCTTACTCATTTGTTGATGCAACCTCACTGGAGGTGTATAGTAATGAACAGAATCTCACATACTGTTTAGATCAAAGTAGCCCAAACCAAATTGTTATTGAATGAGATATAAAATCGTTTGGCCCAGTTTTAGAATAGATAAGGTGCTCACCTATCACATTTGCTGTGTGACTTCTTGCAGTGCTGCAGCTGGCAAGGTTCAGGCTTTTGACAATGAACGCTCCCCTGCAGGAGGTTCTCCCACTCAGACAAGCACCTAGATAAGGCAAGACCCTTAATTTCAAACCTGGCCGGCCTTGTTTGTTGAATTTACTTATATCTGAAGTGAAAGATATGAACTTGATCCTGAATTCCTGATTTGCAAGATGGATTGTATTTACTTCTTAGCGTTTGCATATCCAATTGTTGTCGTAATGAACCGAGCATGACACAAACATGTGCCTCAAAGGATTCTCAGCACCTTATGAACGCTTGCAAGGTTGCGCCCTTGCTGACCTACCTGGTATAACTGATGTAACTTAAATTTGGTGGTCTGTCTAAACTATTCAGTGCAGCTAAGAAAATCGCTTCTTTGCTATTGTGTGTTTGTACTTATATGTTCAGATTGTTTACTGTATCCTAAGATTATCAAACTATGTATGCTCAAATTGTGCTATTCTATATGTTCAATTTCTGGTATACTGAGATTCTGGTGCTTTGCCGGCCGAGATTCCGATACTGAGATTGTGCTATTTGTTGTTTAAACACCTGTTGTATCTCTATATGCACATCTAACATATATCTGCTACCTGCGTTGTGTATTATCTACAAATATTGTTTGGTCCATTCCTCGTGCGCATGGGCGCGCGTAAAACACTAGTAGAGTATATAATAACGTTGTACGTTGACCACCTGTGTTCACGCCCACAAGTCACACATGCATGTTCTAACTTCCCTCTCGACATAATTCCTCCGTAAACAAATGCTTGCCAAGATTATTTCATGCATTGAGCCATTGACAACAGCGACGAATGAACAGGTCAACAGAAAACAAACGAACAACGACATAAACGGCGTTGGGAAGGCCAGTTCATGCATGGCCGCGTCCTCGAACGTAACATGCTTGACAGGGACCACCTAGCTAGTCCATTGACTATCCAAGCTTTACAGACTAAACACCGCATATACAGCAGTGTGGGACACGTCAATTTTTCGTGGCTGCCCATTATAATTAAGGGATTTAATGCATACGTATGCATCAACAGAATACCATCCCATGTGCTTGCCAAATGATTTGGTATTTTCTAAGTCCTCCAAACTTGACCTTACTAATTCTGAAGTTTATGAGCATAAATTTATTTCCATAGCACTAAAAAATGCAACTTTCTAACACTAGTAGAGAAATGACTTCTATTTCCGGCTGTCTTTTCGTGGTTACTCCCGGTAATTTTTTCCAACCGGGAGTAAAGGAATAATTACTCCCGGTTGGAGGCTCCAACCGGGACTAAAGTCCCTCGCCCAACGGCTCTCGGCCAGGCAGGCCACCTTTACTCCCGCTAACTTCTATGCTATCACTCATGGCGTCGACATTGCCGAGCTACTATACCCAACTGCGTCGGTAGTTGATAATTGAAGGAAATATGAGCATGGTAAGAGTCTATGAAATCCTGAGAAACTCAATGAACTTGGGACGCAAATGTACTTGTTAAACAAATGGTACCTCGAAGCTTGTAAACGGGATGCGGTGGTTCTTTGTATCAGAATTAGAGATAAGCATTGGTTACAGGGCGATGATGTTATGTACATAGATTTCTCCGAGTTACACCAACTATGCCACCTAGACTCTCTCGACAAAACTTTCATTAGCTGCTATTGTCTCTATAGGATGGGATTGATGAGAAGAAGATCCTACACTAATATTGATTTAATTGATCCACATATCGTATACAAAGACCCTAAGGTGTCCCAACCAAAATGGCAAGCAAATGCGACCGACAACATCAGAAAGTCCTTTGAGAAAAAACGCAAAAAAGATTTTATACTCTTACCCTACAACTTCGGGTGCACTTTAATTTTCGATTATATATTATATAATATATTTATGTTTACTATACCAAAAATTACTTAATTACCGTTATGTGTACACTTGCAGTGATCACTGTATATTGTTCGACATCAATCTGAAGGATGCTCGGACTGGCATCTTTGACTCACTTAGAAAAGACATAAAAGAGTACCAAGATATGATAGATTTATTCAGAGGTAATTGCAGTGTCTCTGGCATAATTATATTATTCTCTATGCATGGTAAATTAACACTCCAAATATTGTTTATTTTATTGAGTAGTGTTTGGGAAGAAGTCATTCAGAAACACGGAATGAAAGATCATGAAACACCATTCTCTATAGTACCACATAAGGTAATCATTCCCTATAGTCAAACATTCAAATATTATTTCTATTTACCCATGTTTGTTCATATCCATGGTTTTGATGATAAATCTTTTTTTTAAAGTGGTGCGCTCGGCAACCATTCGGAACGAATCTATGTGGATACTACGTTTGCGAGTTCATTAGGTTGAGCTCAAAAAGTCTTCTAGAGAGAGAAGAGAGAGAAAAGATATGTGTATATATACCAATATTATTTTCTTATATTATTATTATTTTTTATATATATACTAATATTTTTTATTTATCATAAATTGTAGACTAGTAATGTAGGAGACCCTAGCCGGATTCCTTAATGATCAAGTCTTGGATCGCAACGGCAAGTTCTACTTCAATCCCCAAGAAAAATAGATTCCAGGACAAGGAGAGTCATGATAACTGTATTTTTATAATTAATTTTTTAAAGTTTGTATAGACATGTTTGATACTCTAATGTACTTTATATATACATGTGGTGCTTTAGTATAGACTTTTAGTTGATTCACTTCCGTACATTGCTCGAAACAAAACATTATACGATCTATTAATTTATAGCGCGAAACGTATATTAGAAAATATATTTTAAAATCAAAAATAAATTCAGAACTGAAATAAATTTAAAACTAAATAAAAGGGAGGGACATTTATTCCCGGTTGGTATTACCAACCAGGAATAAAGGTCCCCCTTTATTTCCGGTTCCTAACCCTTTATTCTCAAAAGTTTACTCCCGGTTGCACAACCGGAAGTAAAGGGGGTCTGGAACCGGGAATAAATGTCACTTCTGTACTAGTGTAAATTCACTCGCCTTTAGAATTTAATGGAAACAAGGATATATATATGTCTATTGCTGCAGAATATTTCTAGGTAAATGAAAGGAGGATATGATGTCTCTGATGCTGTCGAATATTTCACTACTGTGAAATTGATTTTCAGCAAAACATGATCCTTTTTGTTTAGAGGTGATAGGTCAATCTACAGCCACATCTGCATTGGCGTCCAAATAGAACCTTTAGAAATGTATTTGTAAAGGTGGCTGTTATTTTTAGCCGAGCCAGCACTGTTACTAACCACCTGTAGAAATTGAATTTTAGAGATTACAATAATTAAAGCCACCCTTAAAATTTGGGCAACACATTAAAATTCGATTTTTCAAATGAGCTCTCAAATGAAGAAACAATCAAATCAAAGTTCTTGATCTTGAAGAGTAATTCGACTTTGTAGTTGTCAACTATATTTGAATTCATCTATCTAAATGAAATTAACCATACTCTTTTGTTTTGCAAAAAAACATTCTTTTTGGTGACCTTTTTGTTGCTACAAATATTTTTTCTCCACAAACAGTAGATACCAAAAATGACCAAAACAATTCCTTTATGAAGTTGATGTTGTCACAATGTTTAGCCATTAGATGGTATTGAGAAAATGCTTCTGTTCAAAAAGATAAGTGAAATACACAATGAAAATTTTGGGTTGTAGTTACTTTGTATAGTGTTTTCCTTTTAGTGTTGTGGCGTGTGCGAGTTCCCCAATTTTTTAAGGTGTTGTTGATGGCGAAATAATGTGAACAAGCTTCTTGAGTAACCAATATCACTTGCCTTTTCAGCAGCAAAAAAATTATTCCTTTTGGTGATTGTTGAATTGGAAAATTAATTAGGCACAAGACTATAACATATAGATCATTCTAGAAAAAAGACTTTATTTTTAGGTGTGAGGCCAACATTCCTTTATTTGTGTAAGTCTAGGAGTTTCACCCAAAAGAAGAGAAATATTCAGTGCAACCCATATGTTCATTGAAATTGTAAAAACTTCCTATAAAACATAGTTAGGAGTTTTCAAAAATTTCAAATGATATACATCGTACTATTTACACTACTATAGAACTGAACATCATTGTCGCCCCATCATCAACAGTTTCTTACGCATCACTACCTAGTTTAGTTAAGAACCATTGGTGATGGAACCAAGCGACAGTGATATAGGGGTTATCACAGCCAGTTTTAACCATACATCAGGACTGTCATAACTGCTGGTCCAAACTGAAAGTAATAATCTACATGAAAAACTTCATAATTTTGTCATATTATGTCCAATGAAGATGGACTTTATACAAAAGTTGTTGTAATTGGTGAACTCTACGACTTGTTAGTTCAAACTTTTTTTTATTTGAGAACATTTGGATGTCCAAATTTGCATCACAATATTTTATAGAGTTATACCAAATGAGTCCATTTATTGTAAACTCACAAGTGAGTGTTTAGTGGTAGGTTGGGATCTTCGAAGGACAAACAACAAAACTAAAAGTTGTAGATACCAAAATTTATGTAACTTTGTATAACACATCATTTTTGTTTGATGTCATTTTAATGTCAAATATTTAATCCGCATGCTCTATATTAAAGTGAATATGTAGTGGTAGTTAAGGATCTACAATGAAGAAGTAACAAAAAAGTCGTAAATCTCAAAAAATTATGCAACTTTGTAGTTGCCTTCATTTGGAATTATCTATCAAAGAAAAATACATTTGAGTTCTCACATTTGAAATTTAAATCATCAAATAACCTCAGATAGAGAAAGAACTAAATTAAAGTTATAGATCTCAATAATTGTGGAACTTTGTAGTTGACAACTTTTTCATTTAAGATTATCTACAATGGATGTGTATCACTTTTTTTTTATCTTTTTTAACTTCCTCTCATTTTTTGATATAGTATGGATACAGTATGGATGTGTATCATTTTAAATTTGGCTATAATTTTTAGCATCCTCCCCATTTCTCTATCTGGGAATGTTATAAAACTTTGTAGTTGACAATGATTTTGTTTGAATTTGATTATGGTCCCAAATATAATTTCAACTCCAAGATGAACATAAATGGAGAGCATGAATATTCCAAATGGACAAACTGTCTTACAGTTGTACTTGTTAGAGCATCTCCAAGAGTTTGACAAATTCACTTGGCATCTATATATTTTTGGCAAAAGAAAAAAAAATGTTCTTCAATAGTCTGGTAAACTCACTTGACATTTTTGACAACTTGGAAGCCACAACCCCTTCACACGCATATATACACACGCGGAATGCACTTGGCATCGCGGCTGCTGCAATGCTTGATCCTGTCGCCTTGCTTCTGCTGCTTTGTTGCATGCTTTTTCGCTGCTGCAAGTCATGATCCTGTTCCTGCTGATTCCCCTGTGGCATTCATGGAGGTGATAGCACTTGATGGTTTTCAGTTTGTTGCTGCAGCGTGCTTGCCAGTAAAAATTACAGACATATGTCAGGAAAAATTGCACCTCTTCAACACTGACAGTAAAAATTACACGGCATAGTATGATGCATCAAAGATGTATGAAAAAAAAATAAATTGGGCATTACAATTGAATGTGAAAACAGTATACGCCGATTACACACTTGAAAAAAATATGTCCATTACCATCTCGTGGTCCTTCTTTTTTCATTTTGAGTCTAAAATACCAAACCCTTGGAGATAAGCTATTTTTGTACTCCACATTTTTTGGGAGTTGGCAACTCATAAGATTGCTAACTAGAATTTGCCAAACTCTTGAAGATGCTGGAGATGAATATGTGAAGATTGATGCTGTCGGTTCTAGCACTGCAGGATTATGTTACCTATTACTTTGGACGGTGCGTGTGTAGCTAACTACCCAGTGAGTCTCTCCCGGTGTAAATTCTTTTTACAATTTTTAGACCATTTTGCGATTTTATGGAAACCTCATCGTTGCCGATTTGGTATTGCTGGTTTAAAATACAGAAGTGAAAGGAGGGTTCGAACCGTTAGTGAATCCCTTTTTCTATAGTAGTGATATGTTGCCATAAAACTTCAGATTTAAAATCGTTTTGTTAATAAATTCATATGAAAAAGTGCATATACATGGAACACAATACATATTAAATATATGCACCTGAAATGTATTATTTTCTATGAATTTTCTATATTGTTTTTTTTGGTCTGGCGAATCCAGCCCGGAAAATGAGACAGGAGGGACATGTAATATAAAAATTTTGGATACAAACGACAACATGCATATTTTGGGCAAAAATGTAGAACAACCGGCAAAATTCAATATGTTACCCTTTAATGATGGAATTATCAATATTATATTCTTCAATAGAGAAATGAAGTACAAAACCTATTGGTTTTACCACAATTCATCAATTAAAGCTGAAAAAGTTTAATCATCAATCTCTTCCATTATCACTTCCTTAACCAGTTAACCTCTCTTGCAAGTTGCAACACTAGCGCAAAGGTCCTTGTAAATCATGGTAGAAATCATTTGGGTCAGCCGAGTGAATGACCAAATTCCCAAAGCACTAAAGGAGGGCAGCTGGGTCCTAAGAGTCGGCCGGCTGGGGTTGGCTACCTAGCAAGGTGGGTGGTGGGCTGGCGGCTGCCTGGGAGCTGGCTGCTGGAACGGCGCCCAACTGCAGCGGCTAGGTGGCTGGGGCAGGGTCGCATTGCTGGATCCGTCGGCGGCCGGAGGCAGCAAGGCTGCAAGCAGTGACGGTGAGCCTGGAAGGCGGAGTTGAGGTGACGACCCGGCAGAGCGGGTTAGGCCGCTCAGCGATGACGACGCCGAGTCGCGCAAGCAGCGAGAGTGAGGTGAGACCGCGATCTATCTGGACACCGTTGAAGCCTGTTGGGCCTGGTCTGGGCCCATACAAGTGCGACGGGAGCCCACGACGCCTCATCTTCGTGCTCTGCCTCGCCCTCGCGGAAAAGAAACAGCGCCGCGCCTCCGCCGCTCCACCGTTCGGCTGGAAACTCCGGCGACCTCCAGGGGTAGGGATATGGTGCCTGGCCAAGGGGAGCTAGGGCGGCCGCCCTAGCTCGCCCTAGTGGTGGCTCCGCCTCATACATATGTCACTAGTATATATGAAATATATATTGTGCGTCCCATTTTATCTGCCACCACCATTGACATTATGGTGTATACTGAGAAAGAATGAATTTACAGCAATATAATTAATACATTACACTGATGAACAGCAGACAAACATGCGCCCTAACACTACTTTAGTTGACGATGTAGCATTTCTTCCTGATCTCACCCTCTGCACCAGTGAGCACAGCGACGTTGCCCATCTTGATCATGGACTCGCTGAAGTCCTTAAAGAACACGTCGTCAAACTTGCCGGTGGCAATGCGCTGGACGTACTCGCTAGTGGTGGCGTCGGTGAGGAGCGCGGCGTCGGACTGGAAGAGCCCCCTGCGCTTGGCGACGTGGCGGTAGTAGCTCGTGTCAAAAGTCTTGTAGCTGCCGGGGTCCATCTCGGAAAGCATGGCCTTATCGTCGGCGCTCTTGCAGCGCGTCCTCAGCCGATCGGCGTACTCGCTGTCGAGGGACGGGTCCGCGCTGTAGGCGCTGCTGAAGTTGTAGAGCCGGCCAGCGTAGGACGGGCAGTGCGCCGTGCCGAGGGTGTGCGCGCCAGAGAGCACGGCGAGGTCCTTGACGTCGAGGCCCTTGGAAGCGAAAATCTTGGTGAGCAGAGGAATGTCCCCGTGTGCTGGGGGCTGGGGGCAGCTGGTCGGCCGCCTCGGTGGCACTGGACACACGGCCGTCTCTCCTTCCCAGCGCGACGGGCCAGAAGGGGCCCTTGGCAAGCACGACGGCGTCGCGGGCCATGAGTGTGAGGACATCGGCGCAGGAAACGGTGTTGGGGCAGGCGGCCTCGAGCTTGGCTTTCACCCTCTCTACGGAACCAAACCCCCGGAGGCTCTTGTTCGGCTTGGCGTCCCTCTCTGCCAGGTTGTCCTCGGTTGAGTTGAGCAGGACAGAGGCGTCACAGCCCTGCAATTTTGTGATGGGAGCATAGTTTAGTTTTCAGCTGTCAGCTCCATGGATATCAGCGCAAACGTTGATCAATGCTGCTGGATATACAACACAAGTACATATACTACGACAAGCTGGCGGATATGACGACGTTTGTGACGCCATGGTTGACTAGGTAACCAACTATCACTCAGAAAAGAATACTTACCCTGACGAAGCAGTCGTGGAAGTGAAGCCTGAGGAGAGGACCTGCAAGGCTGGGTGCAGCCGAGATGATCTTCTCCATCTCCGTGCGGACTATCGCCTCGACGTTCGGGCATGTCTTGCTGTAGTAGCCGAGCTCAAGCTGAGCCACCACCGGTGAGCTACCTGCTGCGAGGAGCAGGAGGGCCATAGGCAGCAGCATAACTATAAAAGGCTGAATCGCCATGGAACCTTGGACCACAAAAGTTGATAATTAATGGCTAAGATAGTTCTATGGTGCAGATCAAGCAAGAATGTTTTGCAAGTATCAAGGCTGGGATGTCCCAGCTGACGATGGACATGCCTTCGGACACCGAGTATTTATAGATGTGTTGCTAACCTATAGTGACCGGGAATTGCGTATGCCGTGGCGTGTGACAACCTGTTCCTGCGTACACAAGCCATGTGCTAACTGCCACCACGACATAATCGCCACCGTATAAAAATAAGACATGCATTTATTTGAATTGAGGTGTTTACGCCTGGCTCCAAGTTAGAGAAGGCCAATACAAAGATATGGAGAGATAGTTGGCGCAGATGAAGGCCTGTTCATGGCCGCGTCGTCGACCGTATGTAACATGGTTCGTATCTACACTGAGAAAAGACGGAATGAAGGCAATTATCCGTCGCTAATTATTTATATATACGTAATCGAATCGATAGAGTATAGATATATACATCGAGGGGAATAACACCCCATGTGACATGCCAATGATTTGGGCTAGCTGTGTATGATAATGTATGCCCTATGGATGAGCAGGAATTCTAGGGTGGTCGTGGCGTAACGTACGTGAACGTTACGAAAGATGCATGTTCTCCGGAGCATTGGCCGGTAGATTGACTATAACCCCTTTGGCTTTTGCGCGTCATCGGCCCCGGTACGACTGTTAGTTTGGACAGTTTGTATATATAATGATTGCTACCGGTTTTCACTAAAGAAAGCT
>DXKC01000472.1:0-12565 GCA_031170775.1 Cymbopogon citratus
ACTGGAAGGGTGAGACGGCTGCTTCTGCTACTTGGGAGGATGTGCACACCTTCCTTGAGCATTATCAGGTGTTCCAGCTCGAGGATGAGCTGGACCTCGAGGGGGAAGAGATGTCATGTGGGGTCACACGTACATTAGGCGAACGCGGGCCCGGGACATGCGCCGAGCAGCAGAACGCGCTGAACGCATGGTGGTGGCGTGCGGCAAGCCGTCAAGTGGCTATGATAGGAAATATAGGATCTGTTCCTTAGATTTAGGATAAATTAGCTCCAGTCGGTTTTGGGCATTAGGCTTTATATATCTCTGTAATCACCACATTGAGAATTAAGCATGATATATAAGATTTCCAATCTCCCTTCCTTCCTCCTCTAAACGAGCTAGGCCCAGAGCAGTATAACCTCTCCCTAAGCCATGGATCGTAGCTACGAGCTACGTAGCCGAGGTCCAGCTACCTAAGGGTTTGACGTCCTTGACATTGACTGTAGGATCTAAACTATATACTTTTGCCATTACAAAAACCAACTAAAAATAACCATCAAAACCTACATCAAAATTGCTCACTCTTGCCAATTTAAAAGTTCATTCCAATAATAGACAAATATACATCAAAATTACACATGCATCATGTTATTAATAATGGAACATAATGGCGAAAGAAAATGGCCACTTTTGCCTTTATAAAATTTAAAGTTCTTATTCTAAGTATATCATATAGTCAAGCATTTCTTTACTTTGTGAATTTTCAAGGAAGAATATACTCAGAATTCTTCATCTAAACTAGCACTCTGCCTTCATGGTAAATAACTAAGATAACCCTAAATTGAGATATGGATTATTCGCTCTGGTACTACAAAAATTAAGATAAAGTATGTGTATGCTCTGTAAGTTTGCTAGTGTTATGCATAAATGGCTAAAAATCTGCTAAACCCATATTTTTAACCTATATTTTCTTAACAGAAAAGTAAGAAATTGTGCTATATCTGCCCTAGTGGAGAATTAACAGGCAAGAGTACTGCATGTATATAAAAGTACTTACCGGAGCTATGTCCCGCTCAACAGCTAGGAGTTTATACAGAACAAGCAGTGGGAGCTGGTTCTCCATGACAACAATGTCTGATCGGATCGCGGTATACAGGGTGAGGCAACCATGATAACTGAAGACCGGATTGCCCGCTGGGTAATCGAAGTAGCGCTCTATCGACTCCAATAAGAAGCATCCATCCATCACCATCATCTGGACAAACTCATCTCTACCTTCAGTGCGCCATTTTTCGTCGAGGTTCTCGTACTCACCAAGCAACTCATCAGCAACCTCTTGTATAGACGCCACGTACTCCACTAGAGGCTTCCCGGAGCGCTTGACACGCTGCAAGACAGCCTCCTCCTTGTGACGCTCCATGGGCATCAGGTCAGCCTCACCGTAGTGCAGCGGGCCCATGGAAACCAGCTTTGGCCGATATGCCTCGGTGTTGCCACGCTTGATCCGATCCGGGACACGGTAGATTGACGGTGGTTTCTTCCCACGCGACGACCAGCGGCTATTGTCGAGTAATTCCTCCATCTCGACTATCCAACTCGCACACCCGGCCTCCATGACTCTAAATGCCTCACCCAAGTTAATCTCCTCCACCTCCTCTTCAATCTCCAGCACATGGTGGTGGTGCTGCCGCTCTTCTTGGTGCAGCTGCTCCTCTTGGTGGTGGTGCTGCTCCTTCTCCGGCTGCTGCTGTTGCTGCTCGATATTCTCCAGCAAGGGTGGCCGCTGCTGATTCTGCTGCTGCTCTCCAACCCCAAGGACAGGTTGTTGCTGCTGTTGTTGCTCGACATTCTCCAGCACAGGTTGTTGTTGCTCGACATTCTCCAGCACAGGCTGCTGCTGCTGCTGCTGCTCGCCAATTGCAAGCACAGGTTGTTGTTGCTCCTGCTGCTGCTCTTCCATCTGCACCACTTACAGCAAGGACTAGATCAGTGGACAGAAGAAAAACTACTACATGAGGAAGTGCTAGAAAGTGGAAAACATATGTGGATAATTGAAGTGTCCAAAACATCCTAAGACCAGTCAAATAGCTATATATAAGACATGTATTGGTTCACGAATATCATTTGAACATTGCATACATGATAATGAAGAAAAATTGCACTCCTATAGGCAGTTTGTATAACATGAGGTCCTTATGAGATTTTTTTTCTATAAAACAGTACAAATTATACTACAGATACCTACCTTGCACAGAGTCTTGACAATGGACCTTTGTTGCGGCCTTTAGGACAAGCTTGCCAGCTCAACTAGATCGCTCCTTCATAAAAATACACAATAAATACATTTAGCAAAGGGTATGACATGTTAAAATTTTGACATGCAATTTGATTGTTAAGTTAAACAAAAGGTGAGCCTCTCATCAATTTTAGAGGAAAGATGAGTCACTAGATCTGCAGGGACCGGATCAGTCAACACCAGGAAAACTACTATACAAGAAATTTATAGAAAGAGAAAAACTACTCTAAAAAGTGCAAAACTACTTTACCAAAGGGTGTATTAGATTAAAATTTTCACATGCAAATCATTTGTAAAATTACACAAAAGATGGGATTCTCCTCAACAATAGAGGCAAGATGAATAACTACATTAGTAAGGACTAGATATCAATAGACTGTAGGAAAATTATACTAGCTACATCTGAAATTCCTAGAAAGTGGGAAACAGATGTGGCCAATCCTAGTGTCCAGAACATACTAAGACCAGGCTATTACCTATATATAATACCAGTAGGTATTGGACGACACATTTGAATATTTCATACAGAAACACAAAAGAAAATTTTGCACTCCTATATATGAGGCATGGTATAACATCACGTCCTTTTAAGATTATTTTCTATGAAAGAATGTACAAAAAAACTTTTCTGAAAACATTCTTCAGTATATCTTTTTCATGCTAATTTTTAACAAGGTAATTTTTTCTTGGCTAAAAGGAAATCAATATAGCATGCAATCTTGATGAAATGATATTTAATATGTCTTCGGGGGTATATACACCGTATATGTACGCTCATCACAGGGGCCCTGCCGACTTCGGGGGGGCCCAAGGCGGCCGCCCCGCTCGCCTACCCCAGGGCCGGGCCTGCGAAGACGGTGATGCTACTGATATGATTCAAGCCAAGGATCCGATGCGCCTAGCCCCCAGCAAACAAGTTGGGAAAAGATGGAGCCTTCGGTCGCTGCAGTGAAGCTACTGATATGATTGAAGACATGGATTTGGTACTCCCAGTCTCCCCACGTGCCAATTGAGCGCTCCAGACCTACCAGGCTCGCCAGTGGCAGACGCGTGCTCTGCCGCTGCCATACCAACTGGTAAGGGGAATGGGAAGCAGATAATGGCAGACAGGGAGCGTGGAGGCAGTCTGGTAAGGGGAATGGCAAGCAGATAATGTGGGCAGACAGGGAGCGTGGAGGCAGTCTCTCTTCGATGGAAGCTGATGGGGATGCTTCAGGGGCGGCCTCCCTCATTAGTCCAGCTGTTGCGGCCTCTGCCACACCGGGCAACCTTGCTACAGATGATGGCGACGGATCGGGCGTTGCGGCCACGCCAACAGTGGGCCAGAGTACCAACGGCAGCAACCAGGTGATCCTCTCCCCTCACTCCCACATCCCCGTCTCTAAGCACTACCGGCCCGAGGCACCGAATGCCGTAATTTATGCAAAGGCACCCAGAATGAGTTATTGCGATGCTCTCCGTTCCCCTAGACGCTCGCTGCTTTCTCGACTTATTGCACAGCCGGGGAGGCAAGTGGGATCTTTGAGAAGCATAGGTCGTAGGTGGGACTCCAATGGAAAGTTTCCGATTATGGGACAGTTGGGGCCGGCGGCTGGCTATAAAACTATGTTCATGGGCAAATATTCTAGATGACTTGGCTATGATCACAAAATTCCAAACTGCCGGGATCCCCTTCGCTGCCTTGCCTGTCTATGTTCCGGGCACCTCTCCAAGAACTATTCAGACAAGAGGGAGGGTACTCACAGGCCTCCAATCCGCTCTGCTTCCCAAGCTCTAGTGCCCACTCCAGGATTATCTTCCCCGAGGATAATCCCCCACATATGCATAGCCGCATTGCTTTCTCTCCAATCAACAGCAACAATCCAGTGGAGGAAAGGGAGGGTGAGGGGGAAGGACAGTGACATGGCTTAAGTTCTAGGGGGCGAAGAACCACCCTCAGGAGGGATCTTCTTTTGTGATTTTGTCCCTCATCTTGGCAAACGACACCACCAAGTCCACATCAGGGTCGTCCTAGTGGTGGCCCGCAAGGACCTCAAGTATGTTCGCATCACGACGAGAGAGGTTGCCCTAGCTTTTAGCAGGAGGATCCGCATCCCAAGCTATGAGGCCAGGGTAACACGTCACAGGCTGGAGCACTTCCTCGTCCTCTTTGAATACCTGCCACAGAGAGATATTGCAATTCGGCTAGCGGGCTGCGCGTTTGTGGGATTGACTTCGACATTCTCCATGGACGGATGCTCAGCACGGTGATGATGCCACAAGGTGGTACCGGGTGCGCATCGCCATATTGAGAACTTAAACTATCCACCTTTGGAATGCGTGGCGAGGACCATCTTGGGCGAGACCTGTCTCTTTGACATGATAGAGAAGGCGACTTTCTAGCAGGAGGCCACCGACCTTTTCTTCTGCTTGGCATGGATGTGGAAGCCTGACTTCCTCCACTACACGAAGCGGATGACGATCTTCTGACGCTGAGCAACTACCGGAGAGGGCTACTGCCATGGTATCGGGAGTTGGCACTTCCTCCTGCGGGATGCGTATACAACCTGCTCATTCACCTTGACTGCATTGAGGACTAGAGCCCCTCACACGACCACTCATAGAGCATTCTATCTAGGGCTGCCCTGACTCCAAGAAGTACCCCAGGGTATTTGAGTTTGAGGAATGGATGCCAGGGGTCATTGATGGCCACAGACAGTGGGCCAGGGACTAGCCTTATCGAGGGCCTCCCAGACCACGCACCAGAGGTGCCCAGATGGTGATGATGATGAGAACAATGGGCAATGTCGGCCATCTAGTACTTTCTTGGAGCGTGGCCGGTAGGCTTTCGACAAAATGCTTCGCATGGGGAGTGCTGGTGTCGGGTCAGTAGGCTTCACACCCGTTCCCCCTCAAGTATATGCGGTGGGACGCTGGCAGCAAGGAGGCTGCGGTGGATTGAGTGAGAGGAAGGAGTGCTGACCGAGATGTCCGAGGCTCTCCTAGAGATCGGGATGCCCCACACCGGGAGGATGCGGATTGGGAGCGTCAACAATGCGCTGCCCGCCGTGAGCGGCTGTGCACCTTGGCTCCGTCCTACTCGCTGGCATGCTGCCTATGGCTACGGGGGCTCCACCTCCACCAGCGTAGCACCCTGACCCAATGCTGGAGTTCTACAAGGGTCTTTGTGGAGATAACATTGAGGGGTGGGAGCTGCTGGTGCTTACATGGGCAGCGACCCCAAGCTTGGAGAGGCTTCTACCATGTGTTCTCATGCTGCTACCAGGACCCTATCCTTCTCCCCAACGCCGTCTCTGATGATGGATGAGGAGGACCAGGGCTCTCCGGTGTACACTTTGTTGTCTGCTCTCTAGAACAAGGTGGCTAAACTGAATGCGGAGGCAGTGGCGCTAGGATATGGCAATGTCATTCACTTTGGGCCTAGGGTTCAGCTTGCCCAGTAGGTTGGAGGACAACAGAGAGCTCGGGTATCACTGAGCAGGTGGCAGACATGGTTTTGGAGGAGCACAAGAATAAGATAGTGGAGAGTTTATTCATGTCTTTTGAGCAACCAGTGTTGGATGTGCCAGTGCCAGTCAAGGCCAAGGGTAAGGTTGGGGACAGTGAGAAAGGAGCCAACATGGAAGAGCTCCATGTAGAAGATTCTGACCAGTTCGGTATCAGTCTCTCAGCGGGCCACCCACCACCTCATCAAGGCCTTCGAGCTAGTCTGGCCAAATGAGTCAGTTGGGGAGCAGGACCTGGAGGCATTACATCAGATCATATGACACGTCGATGACCAACAAGAGAGTGAAGGCTGTGCGCATGCTGACTTCCTTGGACATTGGATCGGCGCTTGCTGCAGTAGTGCATCTGACTGTTGAGTAGGAGATGACTAGATAGCAGGTATCGGCCGTTTGAGCAGAGTATGATGGGTAGTACACTACTACATGATTTCTGTTGCACAGCGATGGGGTTTTGCCCTCCATAGCGGCCACAGAGTTTGGCTGCCACGGTTAATCGGTGGTAGGCCACGGCCGCCTGGCCACTGAAGTGCCTGCTGCGGAAAATCGGCATTTACTGCAGCGGGTACTTTATGTTGCCCATCACGGTAAATCCCCCCTATATGTAGCAGCAATAGCCCTCCCCTTCTTCCCCACAGGCTTCTTCTTCCAAACAATTGGGGGAGGAGGCTTTGCCAAAAAATTTCACCAGCCAATAGAGGTTTAGAGCTTTGATTTGGTGGAGAAGGACATCATAAGAGGTATGTAAGGGCTCTCACATCATCCTCCTCTCTCTTTTCTTCACTTTTGAGTGGCTCTAGGTCTAGATCTAGAACTCCATGTTCACATAGGAGAGAGAAAACTTAGGTTTTTTGTGTTTCCTATTTATTCAAGTAGGTCTCTCATAGACAGGTCCGAATGGATGTATGGGATCAATAAGGTGAGTTATCTGCGGAACCTCACCAAAGTAAGGAAGTTCATTGCCGCTGCGAAGACTCACCTTAAGAAACTGAAGTGGACGATGACCATATGCTTGTGTTCTCACTCAAGAACATGATAGCCTATGAGACAGCATGGTGCAATCTCATTTAATTAGGTTTGGTTTTGTGAACGACTACATAATGTGGACTCTTCATGTCAAAAAAAGTGTTGATGTCAGTGGCACTGCATTGTCTGGAGTTAGCTCGTCATCCACGACAGCACCAGTCCCACCTTCAATAGCAGGTGCACAAGCCGACAAGGACAATGACTATATCACGGTGGAGGATGTACTCTAGAACATGGTAGACGGTGCTGATGGAGGTGGGGATGGTCAGGATTTTACTGTGAAGGAACCTGAGGAGGTCACCAACTGTTTGAGGATTTAGTCAACCACATCGATGAAGATGTTGTGTTTGGCAACATGAAGTGGTTGGAGAATTTTAGAGAGATGAAGCAAGCATCAGTTGACCCTCTCTATAAGGACGGTGGTAGTTCTCTAAAGGAGTGCACAACACTCTATTTTAACTGGCAGCTATTGATGATGAAGGCCAGTTGTTGATGATAAAGGTCCAACATGGTTGGTCAGACACTAGCTTCAACAAGCTATTGAGTTACCATGGTACGTGGTACCAAATGTCTAATAGTGTGCCCGCCAATACCTATTGATCAAAGAAGCTGATGGAGCCAGTGGATGAAACTTAGAAAGTTTGATGCCCGCCCTAACCACTGCATCCTGTATTAGGGCAAGCATGAGTACATGACGAGCTGTCTATACTACGGCTTCAGTTGGTACAAGAAGAGCGCTGGTTATCGTGTGGATGCAGACGAAGACGAGGCCTTGTGAGGTGGTCCAAAAAGAAGAAAGGGGCCAAGAACAGTACTGAGGCCAAGCAAACCTCGGCTCAGCAAGATGAGGAAGAAGAGGGTTACACGCATAGGAAAAGTCCAGCATTGTGGGTGTGGTACACCTATCTGTGATCGACTGCCTGCGTGCACTATTCAAGAACCTAGAGAATGCCAAGCTCAAGTCCTGCATGCAACAGCTAACTGCAAGAAGGATGATGGCATGCTACGACACCCATCCGATGGCCAGCTGTGAAAGGATTTCGATATTGCCTTCCTGGAGTTTGGCAAGGATTCTTGAAACATTAGGTTCACATTGAGTACTGATGGCATGAACCCTTTCAGTGAGCTTAGCAGCTCGCATAGTATTTGGCTGGTCATCCTCACCATCTACAACCTACCTCCATATCTATGTCAAAAATGCAAATACCTTATGCTGACCATGCTTATCTCAAGACCAAAGTAGCCCAACAATGAGATGGATGTGTTCATAGAGCCGTTCATGGAGGAAATTCATATCCTATTTGATGTTGGGGTCAAAATGGTTGATGCATACCGCAAGGAGAATTTCACCCTAATAGCCATCATCTTGGTCACCATCACCGATTACCCCAGGTCTCTTCTCACTGTCGGGGCAGATCAAAGGGAACACAAGTTGTGTAATATGCATTGATGGGACCTGCTATAATTACCATAAGGGATCCAACAAAATGGTATACATGAGACACAGATGGTTCCTTTGCAAAAAGCATAGGTATAGGAAAAGTGTTATGAATGAATACTCCAACAATCAGAAGTAGGCACAGTGTGAAGATCCAGTGCCGACTAGTTGGGCCAAAGGTGTATGAGATGGTCAAAGATATGGATCAGGTCAAGTTCAAAAAGAAGAAGCCGCTAGCAGAAGGGACAAAGCGGACAAGGAAGCGAAAGTGGGACAAGATGGAGGAAGCACCGCCCCCGATGTTCCATTCAAGAAGAAGTATGTTTTCTTCAAGTACCTGTCATAGTAGAAAATACTGAATACACTCCATGGCATCGACTGCATGCACCTCAAGAAGAATGTGTTTGAAAGCACGATCAGTACCCTGCTCAACGTTCTGAGCAGGACAAAGGATGGTATCAAGTCACGAACGGATCTTGTCAACCAGGGCATCAGGCACGACCTTCATCTGACACTGCAATAGAATGGTAAAGTTGATATCCCAGGTGCGGCCTACAACCTAGAGCATGACGAGAGGATGACTATTTGCAAGTTGGTAAGGGGTATCAAGGTGTTGACTGATTTCTCTTCCAACATCAAGAGCCTGGTCAACATGAAAGACCTGACAATGACCAGCTACAACTCACACAAGTGCCACATCATGCTCACGGTGTTCCTTCCAATTGTGATCAGGGTTATCCATCCAGTGTACATGAAGATGGTGATCACAAGAATGTCGTACTTATTTAACTGCATCACTCAGAAGGTCATCAATAAGGCTAACCTACGTGCCCTAAAGGAGTTCATTGTTGAGACCCTTTGCCAGCTCGAGATGTGCTTTCCACAATCTTACTTTGATATAATGCCACACTTGATGATGCACATGGTCGATCCGATCGAGCAAATGGGCCCCGTGTATCTTCACCAGATGTGGACGTACGAGCATTTCATGTCGACCTCAACAGATATGTCCATAACTGTGCTTACCCTAAGTGCTCTATGATCAAGGCACACATGATCGATGAGGCCGTCAACTGCTGCATGAGGTACATAAGAGATGGGAGAGCGATTGGGCTGCCTATCCATCAGCACAAAGGCAGCCAAGCTGTGGTAAATGGATTTACCGCAGCCCAATGGCCCGCCATGGTGGAGTTCATGATTTACCATGACCTGTTCACCATGGCGGAGCTATTTGCCCGCTGCGGTAAACGGATTACGCCCACCATGGTTCAGAAATCTGTAGTAGTGGTAGGATGTCCTTTAGTTATCATGATTAGTAGCGTATCATGCATGTTAGTTCTTGGTGGTGTTTTACAATTGTTTAGTGGTGGTGAGAGCTTCAATGTAGTGTCTGTAGGCCTTGCAACTATAAGGGGCAAGTGTGTGGGTGTGATCAGTGTAGCTGTAGCTCAACTTGCTGGTGTCCTGGTAGAGTGTGCAACAGCTTGTAGCTGTGTTGCAAGAACGAGAGGTCTTAGTTAGGAAGGATGGTCAGGAGAGTTAGAATCCCTTCATTGTGTAATGGGTGGTGTCCAGTTGCTTCCTGGCACCAAAATTATGTCGAAGTTGTTACTCGGTGTTCCAAATGAGTGAAAACCTCTCTATCTTGTCTTGGAATGTGAGGGGGTTAAATGATGTTGCACACAGAGAGCTGGTGCGCGAAGCAACAGTGTGTGAAAGGCCTTCAATGGTCTATCTTCAGGAAACCAAAATCAGTGTCATGACCTAGGCAACCTTGCTGACACCTTGGGGCCAAGACTCTCTGGTTCCAGTACACTAGATGCTCAGGGCACTAGAGATGGCATTCTCCTGGGTTCAATATTGTTGTCTGGCTGTTCACAGTAACAGTAATGGTGATGGTGCTGCTAAATGACATTTGTTTCAAACTCACCACCTGCTATGGTCCGGCTGACGACGGCGTTCCTTTGTTGATCACTGGGGATTTTAATCTCATATATAACACAAGTGACAAGTAAAATCTCAACCTGAACCACAGGCTGATGGGGAAGTTCAGAGCAGCATTGGATGAATGCAGGCTTATGGATATCTGCCTTAAAATAGGGAATACACGTGGTTGAGTGAGCGAGACAATCCAACTTTAGTGTGGCTAGACAGAGCCTTCAACAATGCAGATTAGGAAATGTTGTTTGCTGGCTTCACCCTCCATGCCTTGGCAACGGGGGCATCGGATCAATACCCAATTCTGCTCATGAGGTAGCAACAGGTGCCAAGGAAGGCATACCAAGTTTTGAGGATCACTAGTTGCGCACTGATAATTTCAAGGAAGTTGTGACACAGGCTTGGCCCAAGTAGGAGCCTGGCTCAGCACATATGGTGCATAGGAAAAAGTTGTTTGAAACAGCCCACAACCTCAAAGCCTAGAGTAAGCCTCTTTTAGCTATGCTAGATTGCAGCTCCATATTGCATCTGAGGTGATCTTGCGCTTAGAGACAACACAGGAGTGATGACAGCTATCTAGCACAGAGATTATGTTGAGGGCTGAACTGAAGCTCGATGCACTCGGTTTGGCTGCACTAGAAAGATCAAGAAGATGGCAAGCATCTAGATTTATCTGGCTCAAGGCTGGAGACGCTTGTACCAGATTCTTTCACCTATATGCGCGGACATGGATGCGCAACTTGCCTGGGTTATCCGCCGACGCCATCATCGACTATCTGTATTTGTGGCACGCGGTGGATGGCTCTAAGCTTTCTGAGCAACTAGGCAAGACCATATGGAAATGGACACCGGATGGCAAATATTTGGCCAAATCGGCGTAGTCCATGCGGCATATGGGAGAGATCAAATTCTGTGGTCACAGGCTCGTATGGAAGACTTGGGCACCCTGTGCATCAAAATCTTCCTCTTGCTCGCCTTCAAGAGGGGGCATTGGACAGGTGACATGCGGAGACAGCACGGGCTCGACGCCAAGGAGCAGTGTTTCTTGTGTGACCAGGGAGTGGAGACGATCGATCATATTCTCGCCAAATGCTCGGTTACTAGAGAGGTATGGTTCCACATCCTCAGGGTCTTTAATCGACAGCTCCCGCAAGCGGCTGGTACGACATTGCGTTGGTGGAAGCGCCTTCAAATTCTATTTCAGGGCGACCAACGGGCTGGTCTCGACTCCCCCTTCACGCTCACCTCGTGGCTGTTGTGGAAGGAACGGAATGCGAGATGCTATAGGGAGGCAGTATCAAGCACTGCTGATATCTTGCAGCTCATCAAGAATGAAGCAGATGCATGGATGGAGGCCGGCGCAAAGGGGTTGGTAGCTCTGGCAAGAACAAACTAGGCTAGATGCTCGCTTTCATGGATGTAATTGTTCAAAATGTAGTTAATACAAACACTAACGCGTCCTTGTAAGAAAATTTCTTTTCTTCTTATACAATAATACGCACGCTCATGAGTATTCGAGAAAAAAAAGTAGGAGAAGGATGTACATATCGTCCCTGAAATGCAGTGACAGTACGTTGGCATGGAACCATGAGAAGGAGGCAGTACTGCATGATTATTTCTCTGGTGTCTTGGGCACAAAGGTACGGTGCTCTAGGAGCTTCAATTGGACAAGACTTGACATGAGTACCATACAGGGAACACCTAGGTTTGAGCTTGATAGACCATTCAGTGAAGAAGAGGTTGAATATGCAGTCAAGTGCCTCCCAAATGACAAGACACAGGCCCTGACGGTTTCGCCAACAATTTCTACAAGCACTGCTAGCCAATCATCAAGTCTGACATCCTAAAAGCCTTCTATAGTATACACAACCACCACTCTGCTGCCCTGGAGCCCATAAATGGGGCCTAGGTTGTCCAAATTCCAAAGGCAGAAGTGGTTTCAGAACCAAAGGATTTCAGGCCAATTAGCCTCATCCACTCCTTTGCCAAGCTCTTCACCAAAGTACTGGCGATCAGACTTGCTGTCTTGATAAGCTCATTGCACCTGCCCAAAGTGCATTCAGTAAGAAGCGGTGCATTCAGGTCAATAATATATATGTGAGAGGATTGACTAGACACTACCACAGAACCAAGACCCCTTCGACATTGTGTCCTGAGGATATTTACTTGAGATGCTTGCACACAGGGGTTTCAGTGCTAGATGGATGGAGTGGCTTGCGGACTTGTCATCTGTTGTTATGCTGAATGGATGCCAAAGACCAAGGATCAATCACTTGATGGGGTTGCGTCAAGGAGACCCGCCGTCACCGTATTTGTTCATTCTAGCCATGGACGTCCTCAACAGGCTATTTGAAATTGGAACAGAAGATGGGCAACTCACACCTC
>DXKC01000473.1:0-13057 GCA_031170775.1 Cymbopogon citratus
ATTGCAGCCCGATAAAGGCCGAAGCCCAAGGCTGAAAGTCTCACGTGTGCTCACGTTCACAGCAGCTTGCCGCAGCCGCAGAAAGCCGATTCTTCTAATCTTCTCCCGTGGTCACCTTCTGGTCCACGTCGGCGCGTCGGGGCTCTCGTCGCCGTTTTGTTATCGCAGCTGTCGCACGGTAACCATGAAGGGCGGGTGGCCGCCGCCGCCGCCGCCGCTCTCTGAGTCTCCGTTCTATTCAATCCTGCTCAAGTACTGAATGCAAGCATTCTACCATGGTAACCCAAAATCCCTAATCCATTCTCTAATTTATTTTTTGCTTCCCAATCTGAGGCGCGTGAGGGTTTTTTTACTCCGTATTTTTCAGCCGAAGGGTGGGACAAGAGAGCAGGCCGCACAGTCGCGCACTCCGGTTTTCACATGCCCGGTTCCGGCGACACCCCGCAAAAGGCAGCCATGTCGCGTCGCCTCGGCTGCCCGCCTGCCCGCTGCCCCCGATCGGCGGAGGCGGAGGTACACCTGTCGGGGTGCGCGCAGCACGGCGGCAGCTTCCCCTTTGGAAATTGCGCCGGGGCGACGTGGCCGGGCGGCGCACCGCTCCTCCGCACCATTTTTTACTCCCCAAAACCGCACCTGCTCCTCCTCCTCTCCCCCACCATCCCGCTCTCTCTATACAACAGCCGGCCATGCCTTTCCGCCCTCGTCGAAATCCAGGCTAGATTCTCTTTCGCCGCCGCTCGCCGCCCAGTTCGTCTCCCCCGCGCCTCGATCTCCCTGCTCCTGGATTTCACCGATCTGGAATGCCTTACTGCCCCGTCGTCCTGTGGCAGCGGGAGCCGCAGCCGCCCCCTTCCTGCCTCCACAGCTCCCATGCATGGCCGATCTATTCCCTCAGATCGGGGATGCCGCATACATGCCGTTGCTTCCCCGTTAGCTTCTCCCTTGTCACATCCCCTCGCTTCGTCCTGCGTAGTTTCGGGGTATGGCACTGCTTGTCTATCCCATTCCCATAGCTTTTAGGGTTTCGAGCTCAAACTCCACGCCGGCGTCTCAGGTGAGACTTCTATTTTGATCTTCTAATTTGCCTGCTACCGTTCACCGTTAAGTGCTTGCTAGTATCAAGTAAGTTGTGGTCGTATACAGTTGTGCGTATTTTTTTTGTCACCTGTGGTTGAAGTTGATCCAGTTGTCTCGCAGCATAAAATTACGAGCCTATCACTTTATCCTGACTTGTGTGGATCTTAGGTTTTTGAGGCTCGAAATGAGCTTCAATAAGATCTATTTGTTGTTTTGTTAGTTTTGTGAGGAGTTATGAATATGATGTCAGGAGCTTATAGTGTTATTTTGTTGTTGGATTCTTTAGTTTCCTGTGATTGTGGATCTCTTCAAAATCAACATGGTAGAGGATTTATCCTCCTGTTTAGCCCATGGGAATGCATTGTCTTTTAGAATTTTTCTTTACTTTTGCAAGTGGTAGGTTATGTAAGGCGACCAATTGTAGCAGTGAGTGCTTTGATAATTGTTTTGGGTTACACATGGTCATGTCCTCATCGTGGATAGTGCTTGTACAAACAACAATGTAACATGGTGTTTATTGCTGTATGCCACTAAAATTCAATTCCCCCTTCTCTCCACAGCAATGTGTGAGTATGCAAATATGTTCTGTACTTATTTATGTGCCCATCTTGCATTTTACCTGCTTTTACAACAACCTGACACGGTATGTGCTGGTACATGCCACTGGAATTTAACAATTCCATCTCTCTGTGGTGCATGTGTGATTTAACCCAGCATACGTGCTATTGGAAGCTATACCTTGCTGGATGGGTTACTCAGTCTCAATCAGAACACTAATATGTCCTCATTGACTTAGTGATTAATGCATCTAAATCCTGTACCTTGAGTTGAATTTGTATTTGTTTGTTTGGTATATTTGCTATATATGTTCACGGAGGTGCATGGATAGGCATCACATTTCAAAAGTTCATAATATTCCACCAAAAATGAATATCATAAAATGTGATAAGTTAATTTGTTGAAAATATAAACCTTATAGCCATTTGTAAAGACGTGGTACATGCTTGATGCTATAATCCATAAGGTACATGCTTGATGCTATAATCCATAAGTTTCCATCATTCTTTTGCCACCCGATGACTTCCACCACAGAAATATGTTGTCACATCACTTAAAATTTGAAGGAATGAACTTTTTGTGATCCTGTATATTGTACTTATGGAAACGAGTATATGTCTTGAGAAGTACTTCACATTTATTAGGTACTGTGCTACTGATAGATTCTTCTGAGGATTAGTTTCATACTCATGTTCATTTTAGTTTTGTTTTGCATCAATGTCATACTCGAAATGACAACTTTTGTAGAGCTTTGGTGGTTAATTTTGATTTGTATAACCAAGGTCATATCCTTAGTGCTATTGAAGTATTGATAAAACCAAAACAGCAGGTCCTAACTGCTAAGATACAAGACATATTATTCACATGAAGCCTTCTAGACTTCTCTTTTGTTTTATCATGAGTAAATCATAAAATGCCTGTGTGTATTGAGATATACTACACTGGCCTCCTTCATCTGACGATGAGAAGTCTTGGTAAACACTGTTTTGCTCTCACTGCAAAAACTGTGTGCATTGCTGTCATTGAGCTGAGCTCATTGGTCTCGTTCATCTGATCATATTTGGGCTACAAAATAGGAGAGCTTAATCCTTTCTTTGCCATCTTCTAACATGTCACTAAAAATAGTAGGCAGTACGCCAGTAGCAGAGAGAGTTATGTCATCTATCTTATCACACATTTCATTTTGTAATTGGCTGGTGCCATGCCATGTTATCAGGATGGCTGGTCGAGCCTGATCACCTGGGGACCGTCCAGGACGATTCGTCCAGGACTATTAATCGGCCTTGGACGAGTTCCCTCGTCGTCCCGGTCGTCACCTACATATGGGGACTGATATATACCATATATATAAATTATATAGTTATTTCTGGAGATTTAGACTTCCTCTTGGGATATCTTTGGCTTCTGCAGCCTTTTCTGGAGACAGTTTTGCTAGGGCCTTATCAACAAGAGATGCAACATCTGGAGGAGCAGCAACTGCTGGATCTTCAGGCCTGTGTGCCTGCAGCAGCAACAGCAGCTGAGGGAGGGAGAGAGGGAGGAGCAGCACCCGCTGGATCTGCAGCCGCAAGGAAGAGAGGGAGGACTGGAAGGGATGGAGGAGGGGGTGATGCCGAACTGTATGGAGGTGGCTGCTGCAGCTAGACGGGAGATTGAGAAGAGTGTGTGTGTGTTATGCTGTGACTGAGTGAGTGAGAGGCTGAGGGTGTGAGGGGTAGGAAAGAACCCTAATGGGATTGGGCCAAAACATTAGACAGCTAGCTAGGCCCAACTCTAAGATGCGGCCCACTCTCTGGCTGGGTGACCACACAGCCTAGACGGACGATTAATCACGACTGGACGACGACTAATCGGACGACCAGTGGACGCTCAAGGCTCTAACCAAGTCGGAGGCCCTGGTCGAGTAGCTAGGACCATCCAGGACGATTAGTCGCGACTAATAGGACGTCCTGATAACATGTCCCATAAAAAAGCACCAGATTTTGACCCACCCACCCATCTAGCGTAAAGGTCTGTATTTTTGGAGCAAAATGTAAAGGTCTGCTTCCACAGTGAGTTTGGACTTCCCTGAATTGCTGATGACCATCTACGCACAGCTGGATCCTTTTTCCTTTTTTAGGTGAAGGTTTGCTTACGCTGTCAGTTTGGCCTTCCCTAGATTGCTGATGGCCATCAACAAACATCTGGATCCTCTTTCTCCCCCTTCCTTTCAGTAGGTATAAATCGATCCTTACATAACTATCTTGTGATGCAATGACAAATGCCATGACCAAGTATGCAGCTGCCTGCACTGTGGCTTGTCGAAGTCTTAAATGCCAGAACTACCTATCTTTTTGTCCTTTTTATTTCCTTGCACTCTCTTTTCAGGACTATATTTGACTTAAGCTTTTGTAATGCTGTATGTGGCTGTAAAGTTCTTCCATACCTGGTATGTTGTAGTCATGATAGGTCTCTATTTGTGCCGTGTTAGCATTTTGGTGGCTCTGAAGCATGATTGCTCACTGTCTCTTTGGTGGCTTCCAAGTTGCACTTAGTTGGTTTCTGAATAACCATGAAATTAATCTCACTGTCATAGAAGTTCTATAAGTTCAGTTCCAAACAAAGGACTCTTGACATTTATTTCTATTATAATTTGGTCTGTAGTTAATTTTGTTTTGTTTTGATTTATGGAGTAGTTTTTGTTGACTATGATGGATTTTATGTTTATGCTGTTTGTACAATTCACATCAGTTTGCTCGTTTTAGTAGTTAATCGACACCAGAATACTGCTGAAACCTAAGTTCCTCTATAATTAGGGACTACTGTCTCATCGTTTTTAGTTTCAGGTTTCTGCAGCAGCGGGGAATGCAACTAGTCTGTATTGCTTGTATGGTCTAGTAAATAATTGTTTTTTTATATAAAAAAATGCTTTCGGTTGAATAGAAACTTTTAGATTAGAAACCCTAAATAGATGAAGGGAAAACTGCACTAATTTTGCTGCAAATTCTAGATGTGCTAAGTAAAAGATTGGTATCTCGTACTTTCAACCGCTCTCTTGCGTCATATTGCAATTTATTGCTGCGAATAGTACTGCCATTAAAATAGTAGGATGGAAGCCTTTTATTTGACATTTTTGCCCCTTTTCTGACAGTTGCTGCAAGCGGAGGCGGCAAGCTAGAGGCAGCAACTGCATACCTTGCAAGAAAAAATCGTAAGTTACTTGATTGCTTTTCCTGTTAAATACCTGAAAGGTCTTCTATTGTTGTGTATTCATGTGGATTGCTTCACAAATTTATGTTAGCTCAACACAGGATACCATGTTTTTCTCAAAGACCTCTGTTTCCACAGTTTTCTTATCTGTACACGATTTTTGTGGACGTGCACTGAATTCGTGTATAATAAAATAACTAAAGTTCATAGTGTCTACACTAATTCTCTTTGTTAAGAGCTGACTTTTCTATATTCGTGAATGCTATAGAGAATCATGTGGATTCAGTAGACATCAAGTTACTTGATTAGGACCCACTTGATTATGATCGAGTTATCTAGTTTATAGATGGTTGGTCAAGGTATGAAAGTTGCTTTTATTGACTAGTGACAGTACATGCTTCCTCCAATTCATTTCTCTCTTCAGTGTCATGTTTTGAAGTTTGGACATTGACAGTCTCATGAACACTACTCTATCATGATTCCTTGAATAATATATTTAAAATGTAATGCAATTTTAGCAGGAAACTGCATACTGGGACAAATCTATACATATCATTTTCATATCCAATACAGATATACTATTCAAAGTTTTGACAATACAGCTAGGCACACTCCAAAATGTATTCTATAAGAGGTATAGCTTTTAGCTTCACCTGCATGTTCAAGAGGTAGCTTCGTGCCTGGCTTCATGTCTTCATGTCCAGGATAAAAATATTTTGCGCCATACTCGTCTAACTATTGAACTCCAGTATTTCCAAGATCCGAGGTTTGTTTTCCAAGTTATAGCAGTATGCCAAATATCTTTTGGCTTCCTGTATAATCTTAAGCTAGTGGAACTGTGTTCTCATATGGCAATTCGTTGCTTCCTTTCTATTTTTCTCTGCATTTGGCTAAAATGTTATTGTACTTCCATTAACGATGAAATGATTAGTGAACCGCCATATATTTATGTAGATTCCCTTTTGTGCTACTTCTTTATTCTGGAATAAATGCATAGATAAAATGAAAAAGCATTTCTGCTCTTCTGCCACACATAACTTTCAAGACAAGCAGCAGTTCAATTTTTCAGATACACACTTTATATCTATTTGTCAATAGTTTACCTGGAAATTTGCACCTATTACATACCCATTTTGATCAAACAAACTTGCAATAATGTGTAAAAATAAAAAAATGCTGGATTATTCAATATAATGCAAGTTATTTGAGATAGATTTACACAACCATTGCCAATCGTCTGTGGCATGTATACTTTATTTGTTTTGCTATGTGTTTCGTCCCATTACAACCAGTCATTTCTGGCTGCTTTGAGTTGCAGCCTTCAAGGACAATGAGCACAAAAGCAATGCCATACTACATGTCTTCACGGATTTAGTTGCAACCTGCAAGTTTTTAGATAATCTTGAATGAAATGCCACTAAAGAACTAAGAACAGAGTCAATAAGTCCTATTCAGAAAAAGTAGGTTTACCCTAATTTGGGAGCCGCAGGTTGCTCAACATCATTTTCTTGCGGTGGAGTAGTAAGTTCAAGATGGATAGGAATGTTAGCACTCTCTGCAACTGCAAAGTTGTATGGAGTTGTTGAATCTCGGTTGACTTCACCTGCTGCTTCTTTCTCATAGAGCTGGGCATAGAAACAAATCATAGTCAATCATGTGATAGGGTGTATATCCTGAAATAAAATTGTATGTCTTTATCAAAAACCTTCTTGTATAATTCAGCATTTTCCTGGCGAATTAGGTTGACCTTTCTGTGTAATTCCATGTTGTCTTGTTGGATGATACTTCCCTACAAATGAACCAGTACAAAATGAGCTTCCTGAAGTCCACTCAAAGACATCATATTTCATAGGGATAGTGGAATGTTCCAGAACCTTTCGATTCAGTTCGTGAATTTCGTCAACCAAGAGTTGGTCCTGAAAGTAATAACCATGATCCTCAGTTTTATTTTTGGATGAGGCAGTCTTGTAAAGGATAAAAAATGGTTAGCATGGTTACCTTTTTTGTCCGGATGCAACGAATGCTCATTTCTAGCTGATTTTCTAGATTTTGAAGTCCCTTGACACCTAATCCAGAAAGATCTTGTCCCATCAACTGCCTACAGCCAGTCAAATTTTAGTTACTTTTTATGTTTCGAGTTTAAATGTTTTTTAGTGTAGAAGGGTCTTGTTGGCTGTTCATATCGTGTCCGTTTAAGGATTCAGCTTCGGGCTATTTGTGCTGTAGGGCATCTGAAGTGGTAAAGGCTCCTGAGGGTCAGATGAGGTCATTGTCTGTTATGCTTGAGGCCAAGAGGGCCCCTGAAAGTAGGACCCACATGGAAATAGAAAAAAACCATAGGCAACCTCTTCCGCTCTGCTGCTTTGTCTCCCCCATTGCCAAGTGCCCTGCTCACAGTGCCACATCCCTCTACGAGAGGTCCTTGCTGCCATCTGCGGTGTGCGGCCCATAGACTGTGTGTGGTCACTCACCGTCCGTAGGAGGCCTAGAAAAAAACCATAGGCAACCTCTTCCGCTCTGCTACTTTGTCTCCCCCATTGCCAAGTTCCCTGCTCACAGTGCCGCTTCCCTCCACGAGAGGTCCTCGCCGCCATCTGCGGTGTGCGGCCCATGTCGTCTGACTGTGTGGTCACTCGCCGTCCGTAGGAGGCCCTCTCCACTGCCTGCAGTGTGAGGCAGCTGCCTTCATCTCCTGCAGGAGGTCGCTGTTGCCATTGTCTGCCGCGGGAGGCCCCTGTCCCAGCCTGCCTGTGGGAGACTCGTTTGTGCTTTTTTTTTTAATTTTTTTTTGCTGAGGCCAGGTCTTAACTCTTAAGCTAAAGGTCTGGTTCTAAGTTTTTTGGGTTAAATACCGCTTTATGACCTCTTCGGCTTTAAGGTCCTAGGACACCCTCATTTCCTACACTGCAGAAGGCTTTACTACTGTTGCTTGGAATAGAGTGATTACGAATCAGAGCGCTAAAAAACTACTAGACAAAAAAAATTAAATAAGTATGAAATGCTGGTGTGTATCTGCATCTTTGCAGGTTAATCATAATGATGTTTATTTGTTTCTTGGATGTTAATCATAATGCATAATAAGAGAACTAAATGTACAGTTTTCTATTGGTAAATGTTTTGACACATGAAGTTCGGAAATCTTTGCATCCTTTTAAATTCCTATGGCATCACTATAATGTTCCTAAACTAGGTTCTGTTCTTATGCATTTTGTATGCTAAATTTATTCTCTCATATTGCTATACTAATTCATACACTCTGCACAAGTTTGGTGTTGGAGGTGTTCTAGTTAGGTTGTGTCAGCAGCACAGATTTGTTGTTATATTTTAAAGCTCTTTATATATTTTTCTAAAAAAGATAATGGATTTTCTTCCTTGTTTTTTTTTCTTGTGTTTCTGAACTCAGGATGTTTTGCATTTTTGATCATGCTGACAATTCTTTTTTAATGATCTTTCTTACATTTGGCAAATTTTCTGAATGATACATCTATAAAACTTGCAGGGTTTTGTTGACGTACCGATGATTTTCTTGCAAGTTGTGCAATTGTTGTCTCAAGCTTGCTGCCTCCCTTTGCCAGAACTATTGAATGTGAAACACAGTTAAGTAATGTCATATCCAGAGAATCCAAAAGGTATTGTTGATATAAAAGTTGCTAAGTTTGGTGGAACTTTCAGCGGAGTTAATTGTATGCCTTTATGAAATAACTGAAGTAGATGTGTTGGCATGCTGTTATTTGAATGAAGAAATGATATTATACAAATAACAAGATGGGAATTAGTGAGAAACAATGATTGTATGAAAGCAATGAAAGGCAAATACAAAACGTCTTCATGTTGTGTTGATATTTTATTTGGGACACATTCTTAAATTAAGAAACATTTTTATGACAATGCTACAATTATGTAATTCTTGCTGTTATCTGCACTTCTACACACAAGTGTTGACATCTAAATGGAGCTAAATCAATCCCAGAGCATGTGAAATTCTAATGACGCATGTGCTTGAGGGACGAAACAGAGCAAGTTAGGGATTGGTGATGAACTTGCTGGAACAAGCTTATGCATTAAACTGCTGATGATTTCAACCTTTTTAGACTTTAGCTATTCTATAATAATGGGGTTCAGTATATGTAACTGGGAAGGATTCATGCATGACTCAGTGATTCATCCTGAAGAATACTGGGATTTTGGAATAATGGGAGCTTAGACCAGGTACCTGTGTTTCCTGCTGACCACTATGTCTTTTCGTATCTCCTATCACTTTTGTCTCAGGTTTGTATTTCAGGGTTGAAATGAACCTGTGAGATTTTGGCTTCCTCCAGTCAAAAAGATTTGCTTGAGTGCCCACTTTTGGCATATGGACCATCTGTATAGCTACCTTCAGAAGGTTTCCTTGTATTGTGCTTAATATTCAGAGTACTAGTTTGTATTATTTTAATTGCACTTTTGCAGTTACTTTTTTCAAACTTTAAATCCTACCATACATTGCTTTTCTATTTTGCAAATGAAATTTGACTATTAAGTTGCATGCTCACTTCTGCTAATGGGCAATTTATATAAAAACTTGACCATATGGATCTTTACAGAGGAAATACACCAACATACAAACAAATACAATTCTGCATATTTGATTGGTTTTTTTATCTTTTCTATAAATAGCTTATGTCAGGATGACTTTGTAGACCATGTGGTGCGCCCTGCGGGCAGCACTAACCTTTGTTTTCTGATAATGGTCAGGGTTGGCTAAGCAATTCCAGAGTACAGAAGGGTATACTTTGTCGTAGAAAAGATGGCATATTCCATTGGACCAGACCTTCGATGGAAGGGCTTCAGTTAAGTCCTAAAAGAGATGGTACGGTGTATGTGTTTTTTTGGCATTCCTACCATATGGGTTCTAAGTTAAATTTGTCTGAGCAAACAATGGCAACCACCAAAAGTCCAACTATATACAGTTGGGTGGTGCTCTGGGCCTCTCCAAGGTTCATCTGACAGGTCGTGGTGCCGATTTTCCTTCTTGTGGTGAGTCATGGAATGCTGTGACATGACCCAGAAAAGTTTGGATTTCAATTCAAGTTAGCAGTTTCTCCATTATATGGTATTCCATTGCAATTTCCTACTATGATAGTGCGCAGATGTGCCAAGCCATGTGGAGGCACCATGTATTGAGTTTGTTTTTTTTGCTGTCTACCAAGATGACTAAATTCAGAGTTAAGAATTAACTATTCAGTTTTGTTATTACCTTATGATCTAGATTTCACAGTGAAATTGTAAATATGCAGTTGATCTAGCACCCTGAGATGTGATTTAATCGACAATACAACTGTATTCTAATCGTCTTTTTCATATTAGACCCGGAGAAAACAGAACCTTTGTTGCTTGACACGTGTTGATATTGTCATTTCTACACCCACAATTTAAAAAGAATTATATCTGTACATGTGAATTTGTATTGTATATCGGTTGTACGGGCTGGTGTTGTAATAGTATAATAGTATATACTCTTGATTACTGCTAGCATACTACAGCAAGTCAGCAACTGAAGTTTGCAGGTAACATAGAGAGCAGAGCAGAGGGAAATGGAGCTGACATGTGGGCCCTTTTATATTGGCGTGCAATGTCAGCATGCAAATATGCATGAGATGAGACCAAGTAAAATGAGTAATTTTGGACTAGAGGGAAGACAAGTGAGACGTCATAAATTGTTTTCTTATATACAATTGCGTATATGTATGGATGCCTCAAAATAATGCACAACAATTTTGCTAGAGCTTTTTCCTAAGTAGAAATGCCATAACTATTGGAAACGAGGAGTTCTAAAAAAATTAGCCGCTTGCCATTGTTTATGGGTGCTGCTTCGCCGTTTTCTACATTGTGTGACACCATTATTCTCCATGAGCAATGGGGTGGTCGAGCTTCCTTCTCTGCGAGCGCAGACGATGGCTTCCATGCTTTGTAAGCTCGGCTCTCCATGGCTAGTGGGTGACTTGGATCCACTGCCGGCGGGCATGGAAGAGGAGCCGCGAGCTGAGGCGCTCCATGGATTGCGGCGACGGTGATCCTCCACGGCAATAGAAGGCGGCGCCCCTAGGCCCTGCATCACTACCACTTTTCCGGGTCCAGGTGTCGTTGTAGGCCTCAACTTGATATGAAGGATCCGACCCCAAGAGAGGAAGAAAAGCTACAACTCAGTGATCAAGATCCAAATGTTCTATATGAATCTCTTGATCTCAAGGTATTCGAGTATATCAAAGACTTGGAGATGGCACACATGGTGTGCAAGTTGGGGTATTCAAGTCTATCATGGAGATTAAAGGAAGATCAAAGATGCTATGATCATTGGGGAAGTTGGTCACCTTGCATATGTTGCCCCAACAAGAATAAGGGCAAGTTTTTCAAGAAGGGGGAAATACAAAGAAGATTATGGCAAAAATATAGTGTTCTTCAAGAAGGGCTACTGATTATGTTGTGATGGATTTTGACGCCTCAACAATCAGGGTCCGATGATGATGAAGGCCCATCCAAGTCTCTTGATAGGATTACCATCAACAAGGATACAACACTATTAGACTCATTGGCATCCTTCATGTCCAATGTCCTTAAGGTAAAATATGATGAAAGTGATGATACTGGTAGTAATATAGGAGTTGATAAACAATATTATTATGATGACCTTGTTGAGATTTTGGGGGTGTCCCAATACTTTGTAGGCTAAGAGATAGAAAAGAGGAGTTGAAGAAGAGATACAAAGCCTCTTGACAACTCCTATGAGGAGCTAAAGAACACTCATGTGAAATTTTAGAAACTCTTTTTATGCGACAACACGTTACAAGCATGCCAGATTTCACTACAAATATCCAGAAACTGGTTCTCATCTAAATTGTACCCACGGTGTGTATACCTCAAGATCTCAAAACCAACATGTACAACGCTTTGCAGTATGGATGACCGCATAGACAAACACTCAGCAAAAGGCCTGACAACAGATACCCAACGAACGACGACCAACATTCATGTAGGCGGAGTTTTTTGCGACGAAAGATGAATTATATTATATGATAGCTAGGTACATCATGATATTACAAACACTCTAGATTATAAAAATGTACCCACACTTTGAATAACACAACTCAAAACCTAACCCATTAGATGTTTTGTAGTGTGGATGACCACACAGGCAAACACTCGGCAACGAAAGACGCCCTAAAAACAAATGCCCAATGAACGATGGCCAACATTCGTGTAGGAGGAATTGAGGATATTTTTCTTTCTAGTGTCTTCCTCCTCCTTTTTGCCACCAAAGAACAAGGAAGATTAATCTAAAAATTGTTCTCCTTGGTCCTTCATTATGGCCAGACCTAACCATAACAAAACAAAGAAGAGACCAGAGAAAATCATTCCTTGGCAGTGACATCATCTCCACCTTGATATGCCGTCATCTAGAAATAAAAGTCTCCATATCATCACATCGATGAAGATGCTGACGCAAAGTTTGTCGCCCTCATCTTCAATTGAGCCATCATGGAGAAGACGATTCCAACCTTCCCCTTCACCGTCATCGGAGAGAAGGAGAAGATAAATCACCAATACCAAGAAATTTGGCATGGAGAGACACTAACCCTAAAGACTCGATCTACTAGGAAAAACTTTATAAACACCAATGGATCTCCACTCCCTTCAGCCCCAACATGATTCTAGGGAAGGGAGGGGGACCAGTGGTGGTAGACGGCGGAGGGATAGTAAATTTCTTCTTTTTGGTGTCTTCCTTCTTTCTACCATGCAATGAAGAGCGAGAAAGATTGTTCTAAAACTTATTATCCCTAGTCTTTCATCGCGGTTAGATCTAACCACAATAAAATAGAGAAGAGACTAGAGAAAATTATTCCATGGTGGCGACACCATCTTCGTATTGATGTTGCCCTATGGAAATAGCTAGTCTCCATGTCATCATACTGGTGAGGATGTTGACGCGAAAGTTGTCACCCTCATTTTCCATGGAGCTACCTTGGAGAAAAGGATACTAGCCTACCCCCTCACCATCGCCAGAGAGGACTATGAGGAGATAAACCCTAAGCTAAAGACTCGATCTACTAGAATAACTTATTGAAGATGATGAATTCCCTACTCCCTCCGGCCTACCACGATATGCCGGAGGAGGGTGACTAGTGGTAGTGGAAGCGGGGGTGGCAGTAGCGGCGCTTCACACGCGGGAGGGCAAGTCAACATCTTTTAGGAACTC
>DXKC01000474.1:0-12959 GCA_031170775.1 Cymbopogon citratus
TTTTTTTGTTCAAGCTAGCAACCTATTCATTCGTTTTTGATTCATGCAGCAACTTGATGAGAAAGAGTTAGAAAGGAAGCTGAAAAAGGATCAAAAGGTATCAATCGAATTCTGTCTTGCATTGCTCTCTGTACTAATTTCCCAGATATATTCCTTTGACTTGGCTCGAACGGGTTAATTGGTGATTGGATGGCCTGAAAACAGTAGCTAGATCATACTTATAACAGTAAAAGTCAGTAATAATGATCTGAATTATGAGATCAGGCTGTTATGTTATCGTATGTTATAATCATTTATGGGTTCCTTAAATGTTTTGCTCTCAGGCAAAAGGGAAAGAAGAGAAGAAGCTTAAGGCAAAACAAAAGGAGGCGGCTAGGCTCCAGGTTCGAATATAGTACTTTAATCTCATTATGACTTAGTAGATGATCCAGATGTCTAGTAAATGAAATGCTTGCTGGGTATGACATAGGCACAAGCAGCCTCAGATGTAACAAAGAAGACTGAGAAAAAACAAAGGAAGAAAGCTGTGGAGGATGAAAATCCACAAGATTTCATAGACCCGGACACTCCTAATGGGCGGAAGAAATTGCTCGCACCTCAGATGGCCAAGCAATACAGTCCAAGTGCAGTAGAGAGATCGTAAGATGCTTGATTAGTTCTTTGCATTGTTGATTTTAACCTAGCATTGGAAATATCTGGCTCAACTGCATGATTTCTTCTATTTTATGCAGATGGTATGCCTGGTGGGAATCGTCAGGATATTTTGGGGCAGATTCTGCAAGCACAAAACCACCATTTGTTATAGTAAGTGATTTATGCTCTTGAACAGTTGTGCAAAGATAGGCTAGAAGCTGATGTAGCATACTGCATCTTTTGACATCACTGTAATGCTTTTATATTGTCAAAAGCATTGGTTAGCTTCCAACAAAGATTTGAATTATTTCTTTTCAGGTTCTGCCACCTCCAAATGTGACTGGAGCTCTTCACATCGGCCATGCACTTACAGTGGCTATAGAGGTGTTATTTTTTCCTTTTTGGTCTGTGGAGAAAATTATGCCATGTTAATGGTAATAGACATTGACTATACAATGGTTTTGTAACTAATCCAGGATGCTATGATACGCTGGCGTAGGATGTCAGGCTACAATGCTCTGTGGGTCCCTGGAGTGGACCATGCTGGCATTGCTACGCAGGTATGCATTTAGGGAATTTGTTCACTATCAGATGATGTTTATATGATGAAACATACGGTTTCAGATGATAGAATGTCCCATGCTGTCAGTGATAATTAAAAATGTACTGCATTAAGAAATCCTCAACAATGTTGTTGGGACATGTCAATAAAACCCTTCTCTGTATTTTTAGTGAAACTTTTAAAATAGTGTTTTGAATCACATTTCGTACTTTTGGATTTGGAATTTACTGTTTAGCAATTGCTCATTCATTAATTGCATAGTCCTTAGCATTTTTCTCGCTTCTATTCCCTTGAGCAAATTAATACTGTATTTTTGCCCATTTCAACTTATATATGTTTTAACTTAGCATTTGTAGTTCAGACTTCTTGTTTGGACAACAGAGTACTTCAGTTTTTTGTACCTCGTTTTGACATCTGTTTACATCAGGTTGTTGTAGAAAAGAAGCTTATGCGTGAAAGGAAGCTGACAAGGCATGACATCGGGCGTGAAAATTTTGCTTCGGAAGTAAGCATTTCTTTGTTTATATGTGGGATAACTGTTTTTCTATCCGTTATTTCACCATTAATAATGGACTCAGTATCCTTTGTGGTTCCGAAACATCATAGTTACCGCCATGTTCTGAAATGAATGTGTTGTTTGCCTTTTCTGATTCCTTGATCCTGCTCCTGATGTATCATTTCTAGGTTTGATGTTTGCTTATTCTATTTCTTTATCATTCTACAAACAGGTACTCAAATGGAAAGATCAATATGGTGGTACCATATTGAATCAATTGCGCCGGCTTGGGGCTTCACTTGATTGGTCCCGTGAGGTGACATACTATTTGTTTTAGTTTGGGTTTTGGGAAAAAAAACATGTCTCGTGCTTGAACCATGCATATTAACACATAGTAACTTCATTTGAAACTTGGCTCCAGGCTTTTACAATGGATGAGCCAAGATCAAAAGCCGTAACTGAAGCTTTTGTCAGGTTACACAAGGAAGGCCTGATATATAGGTCAGTTTCCTCACACTTCTTATTTGTTTGTTAGAATGAAATATTACAAAGCTCAGTTTGCTACGATCCTTTACCTGTTCCTGTTTTTCAGTTGGCAACCTATCTTATGAATTGTTTATTCCTTTTCAGAGATTATCGCCTAGTGAATTGGGATTGCACACTTCGAACAGCAATTTCTGACATTGAGGTTGATGGAACTTTATATTATTTATGATTGACTCTGTGATCCTTTGTACGCATGATTAGACGTTTTCTGATTGACAAATACTGTTTTGTCAGGTTGATCATATTGATCTTAGAGAAGAAACTATGTTAAAGGTCCCTGGTTATGCTAATCCCTGTACAGTTTGGTGTATTGATATCTTTTGCCTATCCTCTTGAGGAAGGACTTGGTGAGATTGTTGTAGCAACAACCAGAATAGAAACAATGCTGGGTGATACAGCAATAGCTGTTCACCCTGAGGATGAAAGGTATAAGCATCTGCATGGAAGATATGCAGTCCACCCCTTCAATGGACGAAAACTCAAAATAATCTGTGATGCTGAGTTAGTTGATCCCACCTTCGGTACTGGGGCTGTCAAGGTAAGACCTGCTGTTGAGGACTACTTTTATCATCTTATATTGTACCTACCTGTACCTTCCTCAAATCTATGCCCTTAGCCTGTATTGTTCTTTGCTGTTTTTGATGCAGATTACTCCTGCCCATGACCCAAATGACTTTGAGGTTGGAAAGCGTCATAACCTTGAATTCATCAGTATACTCACAGATGATGGAAAAATAAATAGCAATGGAGGTGCACAATTCAATGGAATGCCAAGATTCGCCGCTCGGGTTGCTGTTATTGAGGCACTGAAGGAAAAGGTATTATTACTGGATTTGCTTATCCATCCATTAAAAAAAGTATCTGAAAAGAGCTGATTATCTTTCATTTTTTATGAATATATATGCATTATAATATGTGGAATTGCGTGCATAATCTAACAAAGTGAAAATAATAATAGTGAAATATCATGATTGTTGTGCCATAATAGAAACTATCTAATTATTTTGTAATGTGTTGTGCAAAGAAAACAATCAGTATGAGTCATATTAGTCTATATTCTAGCCTGAATTACTCTCATTTCAGGGTTAGTATTGGAAACAGATTATCATTTAATTACAATAAATATTGATTCTATTAAAGTTAGCAATTGCATCAGGCATTCAGGTTGGGATCAGCTATCAATAATTACGATTTTTATTGAATCTCATGTCTTACATATATCCTACACTGGAAATTATGCGTAGCTTATTTGATAGTTCATCATTTTTTTTAAGACGTTGGTCTTTGCCTTCTTGTTTTATATATGGATTCTGATTGTAACATTTTTTATTCTTGTAATAATATAGGGGTTGTATAAGGGCACAAAGAAGAATGAAATGAGTTTGGGCGTTTGCTCAAGAACTAATGATGTAGTGGAACCTATGATAAAACCACAGTGGTTTGTTAATTGCAGCACCATGGCCAAGGCAGGCCTTGATGCTGTAAGGTCAAAAAAGATTGAAATTATTCCCCAACAGTATGAGCAAGACTGGTACAGGTATTACATACAATGTGTTGTCACTTGTAATTATCATGTCAAATGAATGAGATGAATCTGAAATAAATGACCTATCCATTACTGCTGTCTTTGCAGATGGCTTGAAAATATACGTGATTGGTGTGTCTCGAGGCAACTTTGGTGGGGACATCGTATACCTGCATGGTATGTGACACTAGAAGATGACCTGGATAAAACCCTTGGTTCCAACAATGACCGCTGGATAGTCGCAAGAAATGAAAGCGATGCAAACCTTGAGGCACAGAAAAAGTATCCAGGAAAGAAATTACGTCTAGATCAAGACCCTGATGTGCTGGACACATGGTTTTCGTCTGGTCTTTTCCCCTTAACTACTCTTGGTTGGCCGTCCGATACCGCTGACCTCCGTGCTTTCTACCCTACATCAGTACTAGAAACTGGACTTGATATTCTCTTCTTTTGGGTAGCAAGGATGGTGATGATGGGAATGCAACTTGGTGGTGATGTGCCATTTCGGAAGGTATAACATCAGTCCTCCTTTCCTTAGCAGTCTATTTGCTCATGTTAGGTACTCTATTGAAATCCTATCACTGCCTTTTATGTCCCTTCATGTGGTTAATTTATGTAACATTATAATCTGATCAAGACGAGACACATGCTAGAGCAATGGTCAATCTACCCACAATACTGTGGATGTTTAATCAATTTATTAGAAGTTTGTTAGATGAAATAATGACCTGCCCATTTTAGATCATTCGTTGCTGTTTTGCTCTGTCCTCGACAGGCCACACTGATATTTAACATATATTGTTCACGTGCTTTGGTCACATCATTCATAGCAGACCATGGTGTCTGCATTTCTGTTGCAGTCTATAAATTCTTGAAGCCACCATATTCTTTTTTTTTTCTGGCTGCAAACTATTCTTTTATTTTTTTAGCTCAATTAGCAAGTCACCAAAAATACCATGTCTACAGAGAAAAAAGTCTAGTCGAGTATGTTTGCTAATCATCTCTTATCCGATGATCGATAACCATGTGCTCTCTTCTCAGGTTTATTTACATCCTATGATTCGGGATGCACATGGCCGAAAGATGTCAAAATCACTTGGTAACGTTGTTGACCCTCTTGAGGTGATAAATGGCATGTCACTGGATGGTCTTCTGAAACGTTTGGAAGAAGGCAATCTGGATCCAAATGAACTGAACATTGCGAGAGATGGGAAGAAGAAGGATTTTCCTGATGGCATAGCAGAATGCGGTACCGATGCCCTCCGCTTCGCACTGATATCGTACACTTCCCAGGTTCTTATGGCACCCAGTTGATATTTTTTCATGTATAATGTATTATACATGCTCTTATACATTTTTTTTTCACCCCAGTCTGACAGGATAAATCTTGATATCAAGAGGGTGGTTGGATACAGACAATGGTGCAACAAATTATGGAATGCCATCCGTTTTGCGATGGGCAAACTGGGTGATCATTACATTCCTCCGGCAACTGTTGATGTGTCTCTCATGCCACCAATCTGCAAGTGGATACTCTCGGTGCTTAACAAGGCCATTGGGAAAACCGTTACTTCTTTAGAAGCATACAAATTGTCTGATGCAACATCTGCTATATACTCGTGGTGGCAGTATCAGCTATGTGACGTATTTATAGAAGCTATCAAACCTTACTTCTTCAACGATTCTCAAGAGTTTGAATCAGCAAGAGCTGCCTCGAGAGATACCCTGTGGATTTGCCTGGAGACTGGTCTGCGCCTGCTCCACCCATTCATGCCCTATGTAACAGAAGAGCTCTGGCAGCGTCTTCCACAGCCCAAAGATTCTTGTAGGAAGGATTCGATTATGATTTCAGAGTATCCATCTCTTGTTGAGGTAATATACCTGTCCTAAAGAAGATTGTTTTTGTATGAAACGTTCAATTATGATTTGAGGAAAGAGTAGTACTTATTACCTATGGGAACATATGGTTCTTTATGATAGGAATGGAGTAATGCTGGACTTGAAAATGAAATGGATATTGTCTTGGATGCTGTGAACAAAATAAGGTCTCTGAAGCCACCAACAGATTCAAATGAAAGGTATTGTATACTGTTATCAGTTTTGCTCTGTGTTTAGTATTTGCTTGGTTGATTCATCAACTTGCTTCTGCAAAATGGAGTAATAGCTTATTGATGTTTTCTTTTTTTATTTTTTATAGACGTCCTGCTTTTGCACTTTGCCGAGGGCAAGAGATCGCTGCCACTATCCAATGCTATCAATCTCTAATCGTGTTTCTTTCTTCCATATCGCATCTCAAGGTTACGCCTTACACTTTCATATGACTTTTGTGTTTTTTCCAGAAATATCTTTTCCGTTTCATCATCTACAATCAGTTTATACTTTATTATGGAATGGAATTTATGCTGAAACCGTTGTGACCTAAATAGCTATTATTACCCACCGGTTTTTTCCAAATAACAATTTCTCATGTCTTTCTTCAGCTGTTAGCTTATACTGTATATGTTACCTACTTACGCTAGAAAAAAATAATTAAAATCCACCTGAGTTAAAAGGTCCTGAACAAATGCACTGATCTGTTATTGGAACTTCAGATCCTGACAGAGAACGATGAAACTCCAGCCGACTGTGCAACTGCTGTTGTCAACAAAGACTTATCTGTGTACCTTCAGCTCCAAGGAGCCTTAGATGCAGATGCTGAACGTGAAAAGCTAAGGAAGAAAAAAGACGAAATTCAAAAGTAAGTGCACTTGTCTTCTTGGATCATTTTTGACAGTAGATCCTCCAAATGCTCCAGTGTTGTTTGATCTTATTGGTAACAAGTCTCTTATCATACACGCAGGCTACAAAATGCACTTGCACAGAAAATGGACGCCGCTGGCTATCGCGAGAAGGCTACACAGAGCGTGCAAGAAGAGGACATGCGAAAGCTCACCGCTTTGTTGGAACAACTAGAGGTCATCAGTGAAGCTGAGAAGAAATTAGATTCAAACTGAGTCTGTGATCTGACCTCTATGTTGACGACGCCCTGATTGTACCGAAGTTGGTCCCCACATTTTTCTTGTTTGCAAAAAGATCATGTATGTTCTTGTTTGCTCAGGTTTACAATTGATAGTTAAGTTGAATCCACACTTTTGCAGCGTCACTGGCTATACAGAAAAATATTTTTTTTGGATGTTCGATTTTGAAATTAGAAACTTTTGATGATGCATATGGAAACTGTCAGAATATGCAGTAGTCGTACTGTTATGGAGTGTTTGGTTTGGAGTGGTGTATCATGTATCCATTCATCATTAGAATGTCTTCATTCCTCACTGTACTATTTAGGTCCTGTTGGTTTTTCTTTAGGATCTGTGAGAAGAAAAACTGTTGTGAGCTAAGAGCTGTGAAAAAAAACCATTTTGTTAGAGTAGCTGTGAAATTGTAGGTTGTGTAAAAAAATATTTGTAATGCTCCGGGGATGGTTTATGCAAACTGCTGAAAAACTATGTCTAATGACTAAACTTTAGTCACTTTAGTAAGTGCCAACTAAATAAACTAAATAAAAGATGACTAAAACACTGTAAGTCCAATAGTCCATCAAGAGTTATAAAAAATGATAAACATTTTAGTCCATTTTAGTTTATGAGGTGGAACCGGGTCCTAATTTGTTCAGTAACACGCGTAAATCACTTTTTGGAAGGGGAAAAAATTTGAGACTTACACTTTTTTCAGATGAAGAGAGTACGTGACATTTTGAAAAACACCGATAACCTTCAATTGAGAACTTTAGTCTTGAATCCAGGTCACAATATTCAGAAAACACTACAACTTGAATCTATAAAGGCTTCACCGGTAGAGCTTCTTTACTCAGTGCCAGGTATGCTTTGTTTCTGAAACTCGCAATTCGTCTATCACTCTGCTTTAATCAATCGATTTAACTTGTCTGATGCTTTTGTAGTGCCTGCTGAAGGTCAATCTGGAGGGCTTTGGCTCTTCTGGAAGGACAACATCAGCATCTCAGTAGTAGATCAGTCTAAGTACTTTATCTTAGCTTTATGTAATAATCACCTAGATAATCAGAACTTTGGTTTAGCTTGTGTCTACGGTGACCCTCATTACCAAGACACCCACTTCATATGGCAGAAAGTCACAAGTTTTGTTGTAGATAATAGTGGCTTACCAATCCTATGTACTGGTGACTTTAATGAACTTATGTATGCTTATGAGAAGATGGGCCCTGGTAGACCCGATCTAGCTAGAATCGATGCTTTCTGCAATTATGTTAAACAATGTGGATTTGTCGACCTTGGCTATAGTGGTCCAGCTTATACTTGGACTAACAAAAGATTTGGTACTAATCCTACTTTTGAACGTCTTGATAGATCATTAGCGAATTCGGAATGGTGCAATGTTTACCCTACCGCTACTGTTTATCATCTTCCAATGATTCGTAGTGACCATGCCCCTATTCTCACTCTTATTAATTCCTCTCGCCAATGTACTAACAAACCCTTCTGATTTGAGAATTGGTGGGCTCTTGAACAGGACTTTCAGCAAATTGCAAAAGCTAGCTGGTTCCGATCAGCTAGAAGAAGCTTCCACGAAAAAACTAAATTTCTTGCAGGCGATCTTAAGAAATGGAGGAGAAGAAAACCCAATCTTTCTCAGGATCTCCAAGCCATTGAAGACAAAATTCTCGAAGAACAGACAAAGCCACCCAATCTGCAGGACCACAATCTTCAACATCGGCTTAGCCAACAACATCAACAATTGTTGCTCAAAAATGAACAATTTTATCTCCAGCGAGCCAAAAAGAACTGGGCGCGATTAGGTGAGAAATACAACTTATTTCCATCATTCCATTGTTAAAAGAAATAGAAAAAATAGAATCACCTATCTTCTCAACCAGGATGGTTCTCAGTCTACTACTCATGATCAATTGGCTGCTACTCTCAATAATTACTTCAGTAATATTTTTGCTGCTACTGATACTATAGTTTTTGCAGATCGGTCTCTTCACATAAACTTTGCACAGACCAATGATGTAGGTATGGAGTCATCTCCAGAGCGTCAACAGACATCCCATCCTCGTTACTTCACGAACTCTAAGCCAACCATTCAAGAACTTCATGCTATTGTCAAAGAGATGAGAAGCAACGCCTCCCCTGGACCAGATGGGTTGAATGCAGCTTTCTATAAGACGGCCTGGAATTGGATTTCTAAAGATGTGCATAAATTGGTAACAGATTTCTACAACACTGCCTTTATGATTCCAGAAATTAATCAAAACTTTCTTGTTCTCATTCCCAAAAAACCACAGCCGACTCTGCCCCAAGACTTTAGACCCATCAGTCTCTGTAATGTTATTTATAAAATTGTTGCTAAATCCCTAGCTGAAAGAATCAAACCTCACTTACCTGATTACATTGATCCTGCCCAGGCGACTTTGGTCAAAAACAGGCACATCTCCTCTAATATCATTATTATGCAAGAAATTATTCACTCTTTTCATCTCAAGTCTTGGAATAAGCAGGCCTTCCTGCTCAAAATAGATTTAGCCAAAGCTTTTGACAGGCTCAGTTGGGATTTTATTGCACCAGCATTACATCGCCTGGGCTTTCAGACTCACTTCATCAGGTTAATCCATTCCTGCATATCAACCACTTCCCTCTCTGTGCTTGTGAATGGTGAGCCTTCAAATTAATTCTTCCCCACCAGAGGCGTCAGACAGGGATGCCCCCTCTCGCCCTACCTTTTTGTAATTGCCATTAATGAATTATCAATTGCCCTTCAGCAGAAAATGAGTACCTCTAACCTCACAGGTATCACTTTGGGACCACACTGTCCCCCAATCCACTCTCTACTCTTTGCTGATGATCTAATTCTTTGTGGCCAAGCTACTTTACAGGAATCAGCAAAAATGAAAGAAATATTGCAAACCTTCTGTGATGCATCAGGTCAGACTCCTAATCTCCAAAAACCAGCTATTCTTTTTAGCAAAAATGTAAGTGTCTCAACTATCAGCTCAATCAAACAAATATTTCTTGTACCTGACCTTAAGCCTCATACTAAGCATCTGGGTCACCCCATCATCTTCAATCATGCTGATAGGAATAAAGCTTATGAATTCATTTCCTCTAAATTCTTATCTAAACTTACTACTGTTAGGGCAAATAAACTTAATCATGCGGGGAGGCTCACTTACATTCAGTCTGTACTGTCATCTATCCCTGTTTATTATATGAGCATGTTTTATTTTCAAAAGAATTCATCCATAAAATTAACACCATCATTCGAAGATTTTGGTGGGCAGGTGTCCAGGATGAAAACTCTACACCCCCAATCAATTATAGATCTTGGGAAGACATTTGTCAAGGCAAAGACAATGGAGGGCTTGGCATCAGAGATCTGGAAACGGTTAATAAAAGTCTACTAATTAATGCTGCTTGCAACATTGTTACCAATAAAAATCCTATGCTCACTGCTGTCTTGAAATCCAAATACTACCCCAATAATTCTTTCTGGACTGCTAAAAATACAGGAACTCGTTCCATATTCTGGTCCTCTATCATGCAGGTAAGAACAGAAATCCACAAGAACGTCATCCTTCAACTGCATGCTGGTAACTCTTCAGTTTGGTCATCTCCATGGTTTAAGGACTGGGACAACATTTATAATCATATGAAACTACCTGTTACTGTCAACCCTCTTCCTTCTAAAGTATCAGATCTCTGGTTGCATAACACTCATGAATGGAATTTGGAACTTCTTAATGAAATCTTTGATTTTGAGACAGTGCAGGAAATTACCTCTACAATCCCAGTGCCTACAGATTCACAGGACACACTGAGATGGAAGCCCTCACCCAAAGGAGTCCACTCTACTAAGGAGATTTACAAAACCCTATCAAAGGAAAACGTCATTCAGCTACCATCACAGGGTTCAAGAAGTATTCTTCCTGAAGCTAATCAATTACTAAGACGTATATGGAAAAGTAAAACTCTTCCACCTCTGCTCAAAACCTTCTCATGGAGGCTCATTAGAAGGGCACTTGCCACCGCTGAGAGAGCTGCAAGGTACTCTATCCATATTGATAAACACTGCACTACATGTGGACAGGTAGAAACAGACTATCATTTGTTTTTTGAGTGCTCTCTGCCAAATCAGGTATGGCCCTCTCTACAGATCCCTGTCAATATCGATAATTTATTCCCAGAAGAAGATGGGGTTCAAATCACATTAACTCATTTTATTCCTAGTAATGCCTCTGATAACATTATGGATACAATTATTTTCACTCTTTGGTATCTCTGGAAGGCTCGGAATGATCACCAATTTAATAATAAGCAATGGTCAGCTTCTCAGGTGATCCATGCTGCAGACACCCATCGAACCTCACACTTGACAGTGCTAACTGAAGTACAGGAAGTCCAACAACCCCAACAAAGTGCATCATCCAGCTGTGAGGATCCAGAAGGAGGGGAACTTGATCCTCATTCATCGACCTCTCAATACCACGGCCTCGGTACAGGTTATACTGTCAACATCACAACAGATTTACAAGGATTTATATGCAACATAGATGCCTCAACCACACCGGACTCCTCTCACCCCCATTCAAGAACTGCAGGTTTAGGCATTATCTTCTACAACTTACAGGATCAACCCTACCAGGAACTCCACTTCAAAGCTATTCTAAACAACTGCTCCTCAGTCTTCATGGCTGAAGCAGCTGGTTTAGGATTGGCTTCACAGATTGCGAAGCAACTGGGATATCAAGATGGCAACTTTCTATCTGATAATGAACAACTTGTCAAGTGTCTCAATAGTGACAATGCTACTAGCCCTCCTGATTGGAGAGCCAAGCCTCTTACTCAAGTCTTCATCAACAATACTGCTGCAGAAAATTTTAGGTTATACAAGATTCATAGGAACTTAAACAATAGAGCTGATTATCTTGCTAGAGAGGCTATTCAGGAGTATCAAGCCAATAATCAAATTCCATTGTATCACCTTTCCTGTCTCAAAGCGGAGCAAATCCACTCCTGCTATTTACAACAAGCTTCTAATTTAGAAAGCTTGAACAATGTATCCATTACCGCAGCGATTTGCTGCTAAGCAATACATGTGTGTTCTTGTAAAAAAACATTTTTTTCTTCCCCTAAAAAACATTAATATTTTTTTGAAAAAAAACCCAAACCCGCAACATCCAATTTAGTACTAACACAACCTTACCTTCTTTTAAGTGGTAAGCGATGTCTCCATTGATGACGAGACGCCTGTGATGGCTTCTAAAATCATCAGATTTGTCGGCTTAATCATTCGGATGTGCTCATAGGGATGGCGTTTACATACGTATGTTTACAGGGGTGAGTGTGCGAGTGTATTGTGAGCGTCTTCATTATACTGTGTAATTCAAAAAAATAAATAATCACTTCTTTTTTGAAAATTCACCACACAATCATTTGATTCTATCATTTGTACAAATATTCCATAATACTATATTAGACTTTTTTTTTACTACTAAATGAACTCTAATTTTAAAAGTTTTAACAATAGGGTTTTTTTCAAGCACACTATCTTTGATATAGGATCTGTCTTCATATGAGATTGTTTGAAAAAATTAAAACTTGAATCTCAAAATATACAAATTTAAAACAAATATTTGGACACTAAACTATGTGAACAATCAATGTCGTAGAAATTCAAAATTTCGAGTTTCAAAGTCTATGAGCTTAAAGCGCGTATTTGTGACTCTAAATGACTTCGCGTTATAAACTTTTCAACTACAAAGTAGTAGATTATATTAGGAGGTACAACTTTGGTATAGATCATCTCAACATATGAAGTTGTTGGAAAATTTAAATTTTGAAATCCATGAACTTAAAACAATATCTTGGACTATAACCAGTTTTAAATAGAAAAAAAACTTTTGAACTACAGAGGTGTAGACTGCTTAAAGGATATAATTTTCATATAAACTTTGTCTTCATCCGAGTCCATATTAAAAAGTTATAAATGAGTTTTCGATGCAACTATTTATAAAGACAAACATCTTATGATGTAAACCTCGACTGAAAAAACAATTTTTGGAGACAGACAACTATAATAACTGCCTTTGTTAATATAGCGATTTTCAGAGAAGAACATCCTAATATGCCCACCTCTGAAAATCAACTTACAGAGACATGGGTGAGACGGTGCCTCTATTAATTGAT
>DXKC01000477.1:0-11405 GCA_031170775.1 Cymbopogon citratus
GTGAAATTTACGGTGTTCGCTCTTCGTCTGGTTGTGTGCAGTGGAGCGGAGAGCTACCAGCTGCCGTCGTGCGGTTCCGTTAGTGTTGGGGAGCAGGAGCCGGCTCTTCCACCGGATCAGCTCAGATCTCTGTACAGGGTAAGGCGTTGCTGCTGTCTCCGTTCCTCGTGTTGATCCTCCTCGTACAGCTATGTGTTGCATTGTTATGCTGCTAGGACGAAGCTTTGGGAAGGTTGAGCTAGTGGATGACTGTGCCCACAGCAGCACACTGGATACTATGCATTTTCTCCTGGAATTTGAAATTTCTGAACAGATCGCATTATCAGTTATGATGTTCACCCTTGTTATTTTCTGTACACCAGGAACTCTCTGGGATCCCTCCTGTGTACGATCGCTTAGTGTTGATGGTATGTTCTGAATTGATATGGATGTCCATTTCGTTCAGCAGCATAGTTCAAATATGTTTTGCTGATATTTTGTCTTACACCCTTTTTTATTTTATTTTTTTGCCTTTTGAGTTTATGAATGTCAATTTAGGTAATTGATGGACTACCTGCTGAATTTGTACTTGGAAGAGGCGGGAAACCTCCAAGCAAAGAAATGATGGAGTCTATGCCATACACTCGGTCTTTGTTGGCTGGTTGCAAAGCAGCAGCTTACCATGCCAAGGCTGCACCTCCCACCGTCACAATGCCCCGACTAAAAGTAAGACGTCTTTCTAGAGACACCATTTTATTCAATACTAACTATACTCTTTTTTTTAGGCTATGGTGTCTGGGGCAATTGGAGGTTTTCTAGACGTAGCATTTAATTTCAATACTCAAGCCTTCTTAGAGGACAATCTTCTTGGTTAGAACCTCTCTATACCTCCCTACCCGTTTCCTGCTAATCATAACTTCTGTACACTAAACGGCCATTGGTATGTGTAGGTCCTTTTATATTTTGTATTCCCTATTGGTATCTGTTTCAAAGGATGCAAAATTGCTTATATACTGTATCTATCATACTTGACAAATGCACACCTATGCAGATCAGCTTCATATGATTGGTTTGAAGTTAGTGATGCTGGGAGATGAGACATGGATCAAATTGTTCCCAACACTATTCACTAGACAAGATGGAGTGAGCAGTTTTTATGTAAGCCTTTTTATCCCTTGCATGTTTTTCATACAGTGGAATGTGGTTGAAGGATAGATAATGTTGTCACCTGAAACTCTAGCCTACCAGTTACTTTCGAGAGCACATTATTGCTTCCCTGTTTTATTTTGTAGGAATCTGCCAACGTTACTGAAACCACTAGCCAATAGTCCAGTAGACCAAACATGGATGCATATTTTAGAGTTTGCTTGTAATTGGCCTCTTTATACCATTTGTTCAGCATACTTTTATCCACTATAAAGCAAAACCTCATTATTCTCCTGATGATGGTACAACATTCTTTATGGAGAGCATCAACTACTTTGAACTGTGCTTGCAGACATTTGCCTATGCGGTGCTTAAGCTTATGTCTTGAACTCTTTGATGCTTACCTAGTGATAATGTTTTGGTTGTTCTTAGCAACCTAGCATTTTTGTCGATAAACTTTTGTTCAATTGTTTGTAACTATCTTTCAGGTCAAAGATACAGTTGAGGTTGATTTCAATGTTTCACGCCACTTAGAATTTGAGCTTGCTGCAACAGACTGGAGTGTCTTGGTATGCTTTTGCTCTTACCTTGGTGCTTGCCTCATTTCTTATTCCTTGTGAACTAATAATGCTATGTCTAATTGCTTGAATCACAACTATACAGTGCAGGACTAATGTTTGTTTTTTTTTTTAATAAATGACCCTATTTACATATCATTCATTGTTTAGTGCTTATCTACAAGGTTGTTTTGCAGTGCCTTTTGAAGAGTAGTAAGCCATTTGTTTGTTTTTTGTTTCATTTGGATGATCGCAGGTTCTTCACTATCTAGGCTTAGACCATGTTGGTCATATAGGTGGCCGCCGGAGGTAAGCATCTCATCACCTTTCAGGCTTTCAGGCTTTTGGAGGGGTTCCACTGGTGATCATTTTGAGTTAAAACTTTGAAATGATAGTGTTTTGATGACCCAAAAGATGAAGGAGATGGATGATGTCATTAGACAGGTGCATGCTGCGAGCCTTCAGGATGATCTGGACAGAACACTTTTGGTCTGTGATTCTTTCTTGTTTTGACAAATAATCTTCTTTTTCTAGTCATGTACATGCTATATGGTAACTGATGACATGTTTCAACATCTGTGGTAGATTGCTTTTGCAGTCCACCAGCAAATGATGGATTTGTATTGTTAATTCATGTGTGCATGTTTGACAAAGTTTATCTCTATGTCATTCTAACTTCTATTGATCTTTATTGAATTGCCACATGTAACGTTTAGCAAGCCATTTTTTAAAAAAGAAGCAGCCAAAACTTTTATGTATTTTATCTCATGGTTGCATCTTTTATGCTTTGTTATATATATTTTTCCCACAAAAAATGGACCCAAGAAAATTTCTATCATCATTTTGGTGTCTTCCATTGTTTCAGGTTGTGGTTAGCGATCATGGCATGACTGAAGGGGGTAATCATGGAGGATCTTCTTATGAAGAAACTGATTCACTTGCCCTTTTTATAGGACACAGTGTTGAGAGCCCATATTGTTCACCCTATGACCAGAATGAAGCACTTCAAGTAAAGTCTAAACTCTATAAATGGCCTACAGCTATGTTACTTATAGAGGTTCTGTATGCCTTCTAGTTCATCTTTGGATGTTTGTGTTGCTCAATTTTGGCATATTCTTTGAGCCAAGAAATCATTGTTGTTGTACGAAATTTTCCAATCAGTAAGCTTCTGAATAGATAATTACAGTACTCTTAAAGATAGTCCGAACTCTGAAGAGATCAATATACAACTCTACATCCTTTGTCAGGTGGACCTTGCCCCGACTCTTGCTCTTCTATTTGGTGTACCAATTCCGAAGAATAATTTTGGTGTCGTGCTTCCGGAGCTTTTAAACTCGTTGACAGGTGATTTTATTTTTTCCTTCCATTTTTTGTGCATTAAGGTTCATCATCATGAATAACAAGGAATATATAGTTTATGCTTGTGAGCTTGAAATGATTTCGATAAGTTATTTTCAGGGGTTGGCTAATCAGTTCAATCATATTCTTGGACACATCATAATATTGTTTTTTTTACAAATTATATTATTATATCCCTCTTAGCTTTCACTGTTTCGAAATGATGAGTGTGTCTTGTTTCAGATGACCAGAAACTAAGGATGTTAGAGCTTAACTCATGGCAAATCTTAAGATTGCTCCAAGCACAAGCACCTGCCTTCTGCCTTGAAGATTGTATTAATTCTGAGGGCAGTACTGGACTTGACATCCTTCATGAATCTATTGAGAAAAAAATGTGTCATTTGCTTTCTAAAGCCTTTTCTTCTCATCAATCCTCACGTCTTCATCGAGGTTCTGATTTCAAGTGAGCTTCTGCAGACAACCTCCTTGAACTGTTGCGAGTATCTTTGTTCATCATTGCTTAAAAAACTTCTTGTTTCAGGTCTGTTGAAGCTGGGTACTATGGGACTGCTGCAGATAACTACTACGGCTTCTTAAGATATGCGAGTGAGTGGTTGTCTCACAGAGCAACCGATGTAATTTTACTATCTTTGCAGATTTGTACTGTAGTTTCAAGTAGCTTTCTGCTAGGTTTTCCTTTCTTAAGAATGACTTGTTTTCTTTTATTACAGAAACCATTCTATTTACTTGTCTCTGCAATCATGCTGATGACGGTGTCATGCCTTATCCTTATGGGCACTGTGTTTTGCCAATTTATGGGACGGTCTCTGAATCAAGTCGATCACCATTCAGAGTCATATTTGGATCAACGCTGGCACCTTGATGAGGTTCTTGTTCTTGCTGGGATGTTTCTCTATGTCATCAGTCTTGGTTCTAGTTCTTTTGTGGAAGAAGAGCAGTATACATGGCACTTTCTCACTTCTACTCTGTATTTAATATTTCTGACCAAGGCAGTCCAGTCAATGCTAAAAGGATCAAATCCAACGCTTGATCATAAAGCAGAAGAAAAGAACGTTGACAGAAGATACTTTTTCGATGCTACAAGCTATGAATTAACCCCGGGCAAGATAAATGGTTACAAGTTATGTACTATCCTTATTGTTCTTGTTGCTGGGAGAGTTATAAGAGCTTGGCATCAAGGTGGGATCAACTGGGTTCACTTAACTGATATTTCAAAGTTACTGGCGCAGGCAGACTCTTCTGTTGTAAAGTCTCTTCAGATTATCTCAGTTCTTGCAGTTGTGGTATTGTTTTCAATTTCACTCACTTTACTCAGAGCAAGACCAAAGTTTGCTATAGGAGTATGGTTGACCCACATTTCTTGTGGATTTTTGGTTCTGCTGCATATCTGGGGAAATCAGATCAGTACTTCATTACCAACTAACCATAGCACAGCATCAATAGCTCGACAATTTTATGTCATTGCTAGTGTTTCAGTATCTGCCACTGTTCTTATTTCACCTTGGGTATTTCCAATATTTTTCACAGAAGCAGAATCAGCATCCTCTGGTTCTCGTCCTGTAAAAGCTATAAATGGCATCAGAAGTTCAGTTTTTCTCACTGGAATAACATACACAGCATTCTGGGGCCTTCTGCAGTTGCTTCTTCAACAACCAATTAATGCAATTCCTCTTTTCCTCATTTTCTTGCAAACAGTCTCGAGTGTACTTCATTTTTCTCTGGATAAAACATTACATAAACAATGGGTACAGGTGAGTCTCTTGAATATCCTTGGTAATCTTTGCTCGCTCAGCATGATGTTTTCGTTTATGAAACTTATGGCATCAGGGAGATAATTGTTTTTTGTTGACTTACTATTGGCAATAAAAACCATGTAGGTTGTTGCAATGCATTTCTTGGGAATGGCTGGTCACTTTGGTCTTGGGAATACAAATAGCCTTGCCAGCATTGATGTTGCTGGAGCTTTCATTGTGAGTTTTAACCAAGAACTCCTCAAGTTCCCTTTTCTCCATTTCCTTCTGATTTGACTGATGAGTTTTGACAGGGCATTTCAAGTTACTCCACAGTTCTTTCTGGTATACTGATGTTTATGATAACATATGCATCACCTCTGATGTTATACCTTGGGTTCGTCCTTCACGTATCTGTGAAAGATATTGATAATATCTCTACTCTACGACAGTTGAAATGGAGCTATATTCTAGACAAAATGATCACATTGCCATGTCTGTTTCCTTTGCTCATTAATTCTCTTGCATTGACTTCATACACCATTGTTTTGCTACTCATGAGGAATCACTTATTTGTTTGGAGCGTATTTTCACCAAAGTAAGTATCCAATAAATGCTTTACAAATAAACGCCTGCTCACTTATCTGTTTTACATATCCATATCAAAAAGGTTTTCATTTTAGTTTTGTCACTAGTCAAACATGTTGGCCACCAATTCCTCGAAAAAAATATAGTTCACATCATAAGATTTATGTTTTTAGGTTTACCAGAGTACTTTCATAATAGAAATACTTGACTTGGGACGAAGCTAGAATGGCGACCTTTTTGAAATGGAGGGTACAATATTTTGTATATTATAAATGTACTTTGTGGTTTCTCTGTAAGCATCATATGCTGAAAGATAAATTTTTATGTGAAAATTTCAATCCTAGTTCTTGGTTACCCTATCATCTTCGAAAGCACATAAACAGTATAAGTGGCCCATAATAGATTGTTCTACAGGAGTGGATATGCGTATTCTATTTTATTATATGCTACTACATACATACAATTTCACTGTTAGCTGACCCACTCAAATTCCTAAATGCCTACAGATACCTCTATGTCTGCGCAGCAACAGTGTGCACATATGTTGGAGTATTCATCATAGCTATGACTGCAGTCTACAATTGCGCTGTTTTTAAGTTCAGGGTGCGAAGCTACAGAGATAAATCCCTGTCATCAGACTAATGATTAGTTCTGATTTAGACATCTGTAAGAACTCAGAAAGGGGAGTATGTTGGCCTATCCCCTCATTGTACAACATTGTACCCCCATGTTTCCAGATCATGCAATCCCTGCAAGGGTCTATACACATTTCTCGTTCTCTTTACTAATTGTATTTCTTTTTTCCGGGGATTGGATTTGTTCTGGACACATGCCGTAAGCATGTTCAGTATGAACAGGAGTACAGACTAATGACTAATGAGTACATTGTAGCCTGAGTCCCCACTGTTTGGATTGAGAGATCCATGTTATAAGCCACGCATATGGATCTGGGCATTAAACCCTCAGACATGTATCATCTGTTAAGAACAATACTATGGATTTCTGATGGCATATAGAGCATTGCATATTTCCACAGCTAGAAAGTGTAGGACCTGAAAAGGGGTGAAACAAATGGGAGCAAATTTATTCAAATGAATCGAAATATTTACAATCACACTGATACACCAATGTTAAGCAGAATGTCTTGCACCCATGGGCTTATAATACAGCAGTTGTTGAATGTTGGATACAAATGGTGGTGCGGCCTTTAAATCTTTAGATTGTATGAGATGCCACTAACCAGCCCCATATTGTTCATCACCAGTAACTGATTTGGTTTAGCACGTTGAGCAGATATCTTTCAACACATTGCTACTGTTTAAATCAATCAACGAACTTGCAGGCTATTTACATCATAATCTAAGCACGCCACTAAGTTTCACAACTTTTTTTTTGGTCTCCCTTTTATATTTGGAAAGGGAGAGGGAGGCCTTTAGCATCACCACAGGCCACAGGCCACAATGTCATTCACCGTCCAGCATGGACTATTATTATTCACAGAAACTTGGATATTACACGACAGGATGTCCAAAAGGCTGCAGTTGCTGCTTGTACAATCGCAGGATTCTGGTAGATACTGCACAAGGACAACGGAGAATTAGTATGAGCAAGTTACACGGCTACAACAATACTATTTAATATAACTGCAGGTTTATTGGAAACTTATACATGACTATATCTCCATAGAAGATGATGATCCAATAATTTGGGGAAGATGCATGCAATGTAAATACTGTTACAAACTAAGTTACCCCGATACGTCGAGGTAGGCACGTATCCCGTATCGGATACGTATCCGATACCGATACGTGTCGGATACGCGACGGATACGTATCCGTGAAGTATCGGGAAAAAATAAATGCAAAAATAATCGGATACTTCCTCTAATACGTATCGACGCGGATTTGATGAATGATGATACGTATCCGCCTTCCGCCACGGACGCCTGGCTGCACAAGCGCCGCCGCCTGACGTGCCTTTGGCCTTTGCCCACTTGTACGCGCGAGTAGCGCCGCCCGCTTGGATACAAAGCAGCACGAGTGCCGCCTCCCGACGCGCGGCTTCCTGCCAGTACGCTCGAGCGCCGATGCGCAGCCCGCCCGACGCCTCCTCTCTCCGTGCGGTCGGGCGCCCGCGGGGCCACCTCCGGGCTCCGGCTCCCGGCGCGAACTCGGCCCCAGCTCGGCAGGATGAGGCGGAGGCCTGTGCCGAGGAAAGGGCGGCGCAGACGGTGGCAGAGATGAGGAGGGCTGGCCGTGGATGGTGGAGGACGAGCTCTGTCCAAGTGTCCATGGCGTGCGGCCGTGCTTCTTGCAGTGAAGAAAGAGCAGAGGATAAGGCCAAGTCGTGGAGGTCAGCAAGAAGATAAGATGAGAGAAGCATTTTTCTATTTGCCTCCCTCCTCTTCTCTTCACTTTTTGCATTCTGCACCTTTGCTTTATATTATTTTATAAGCAACTCCACTGCTGCTGCATTGAGTACTGTGGCATTATTATTTGAGAGTTGAGGAGACTTCAGACTTGCTAGTATTGTAATAATAGTACACTTAAGTTGTTAATTGCAACATTTTATTGTTATCAGTTTTAAGGTTAGACCTGCATTATTATTATTTTTTATTTTATTTTTTAAATAGTAAACGTATCCGCGTATCGGGTTTTTGGAAAGTTGGCGTATCCGATACGCGTATCCGTATCCGTGCAATTTAGCATAAACAGTGGGCAATCCTATTTTTCTGGATTCATGTAGGTGGTGGCGTCAATGAACTGGCCTGAAGTAAGCATGTATAAACATTTGGTCCGTTGTAAACAACAGATATGGTCTGAAGTCTTAGATGACGGGTTGGTCAGGTAATTTTCTAATTTCAGTATGATTCGTCGTGTCACTGTGTCACTTGTTCATTTAGGGAGCTGACCGTCTTTTGACAGGGAGCTTCTGCGTGAATTCTACCAGGAAACAATGAAAAGACCTGAAAGAGTAATCTTCTTCAGGTAGATATACTTCTAATGCTTCCATCTTTCGTCCAGTCCAGTTGAATGAATGAGGTTTGTTGACAGTGCAACACCCTGCCCAGGCATGAAGTTAGAAGTCTTAGCGACCACACTTACGATGGTGAAATAGCTTCTGTTAGAGGTAACCATGCAGTGTGATGTGCCTTACTATATCTAGTGCTTGGTTGGACACTCATTTTGATGCTTTTGTGGTTCCTTCATAGAGTTGTGCGTCTATACACGAGGGATTGAGTCCGAAAATAACATACGTAGTTGTTTCCGTAAATGAAGGAATGAATCAGATGACAAACAAAAGCAAGAACATTCACCTCGGTTTGTGTATACCGTTTCTGTTTTTATCCGCCTCCCCACCCCCTTCCCTAACTAGAGGGTTCCTCTAATTCCTTGGATCTGTAGGAGCTGAAGCTGGAGAAGTTGGTCATGCTGTAAAGCTTGAGTTTGATGTTGAGCATACTGTTGAGGTAAATTGTGATGGTTGCTTGAGGCAAAGTTGTATTATTGTAATAGCGCCTCAACAATATTTTCCTGGTTGTGGTTGATTGCAAATATCTCTCTCTTCTCAGGGAACTGCTCATTACCGTGTTATTCTTGATGATAATAATTTCACACTTAATGAGCTTAATTCAATATGCCTCGGTCTCTGCACCCCGTAAGTTCCAAATGCTTTATTGATTTTATTATGACCAACTATAATATGTAGGCACCTCTGACACCTCATCTATTGGTATTGCAGCCATCATGGGCCTACGGTGATATGCCCATGGGTGAGTCCTTTCATGACTAATTTGTCAATCATTCTTGCGTTTGCGTGTCCTGAAGCCTTTGTGTGGCTTGTTACATTCATGCCATACACTATTGCTGCATATATTTCAGTTGTTCTTACTGCTTATTTCTTGCTGTCTAGTTGCACCTGCCTACTTCGCTTCTCTTGAGGACGCCTCTGCTCGCAATAGTGTCCTTTCTACTGGTCGTGAGGAAGCCTGTGATTACTTCTACTAATCCTTTTGATGGAGATGATATGGCTGCTTCTAGTTTCTTATGCAAGTGGCCACAAAGTACTTGTAAATTTTATCTTTCCTGTTCCTATGATCCCATCTTCTGGTGCTGAGTGATGTTTCTATTTATCTTTTGGGACTGGAGCTTCTGTGGTCACTGCCAGCATAACTAATGTTTCTTTTTCTTTATTTTTTTCCTTTTTTTTTTTGCGAAAGCGTAACTAATGTTTCTAAGGGCATTATGGGTAACATCGTTTGGACTGGAAAGATTTCATGTTTGTTCTTCAGTCCTACCAGGTTGACTAGTAATGCTGCAACTACGGGTTCACTAGTTGGTTGCATATGCTAGCTAGAAGCCTAGAACATACCACGGACCTTTTTTAGTTAGTTCGCTAAATTTAAGTGTAAAGTAATTGAAACAAATACATAAATTGAGCTCAGGCCAATGATGATGTGTCTTTTGCTTTGTATATTTTGCTGCACAGACCCGGTCCACTAAGCTACTCTGGTTGGGCCAACAGCCCAGTAGGCCACAGGTGGAAAATACTTTTGGCCTGCGGGAGCATGGCAAATCAGAAAGAAAACAGGCCCATGTGTACTCCGTACTTTTGTTTCTTCATATCTTTGGTGAAAGCGTTTCTGATAAAGTTCTAAAGAAACATTCTGATAAAGATTTTCATTTTTTTAATAATAAAGAAGTACTCGTACACTTCTGTACAAAAGGCCTTCAAAAAATATATAGCGACACCAGCGTGCTGCATAAAATATCAACTAAGACACAAACAACATTTCAAAAAATTTCAAGAGCTATTTTTGGGTAGTGATTTAAAAAAATATCCTTTTTATTTGCAAAGAAGGCTTAGTTTTCGGCTGAGGCATGAGTCTTGAATTTGCAGCAGCTACTAAGGCCTTAAAAAAAATATATAGAAGTACAATGCCTCTTTGGGTGGACACGAAAAGCAACAAGATATATAGTAGCTTCTCTTATCTTATATCTTATTATTACAACTAAAACATCCCAAACACAATCGTCCCCCGGCGCAGATCGCCTCGCCGCGTGCGGTGACCCCCGGTCTATTCCCTCGCCTCCCACCGTGTGCGAGTCTCCGGCTCTCCGCGCGATTTGCCCCCAATCAAGCTGCGCGGTGGAACCACTAATCACTCTCCCGTGGCTCGCTTCCCCAGCACACGCGCGGCACACTAACCTAGACAATCAGCCTCGCGAGATTGTGCGTCGACTTCGAGCGGCGCGGCGCGCACCACAGGGAGGACGGCGGCGAGGCATGACAGCTGCTGGCATCTAGAGAAGGTGGGCTCCGTCTGCTCCACGAGGACAACCTTCCCGGTTGAGCGGCGCGGCATCCGGATGGCGGAGGCAGCAAGGACAAGGTCTCGCGGCTCTTCCTCACGTCTCGCACCGACGAGCGGTCGTGGCTAGCAAGGGACAAGGCGGCATAGGCGCGGCTCCTCTACCTGCGGTGCTCGGGTGCTTCCCGGCTAGGGGCACTTGGTCAACTCGCCATCAGTGGCGCTGGCGCGGTACAGCGAGATCAAGGCAGAATGGTGCGGCTCTTCCTCATAAATCCTACCAACGGCCGCAGGCGGCTGTAAGGTCTAGGATGGCTAAAGGGGGGGTGAATAGCCTATAAAAATTTCTACAAAAATCACTAAGCAACTTTGATTAGTTTAACAAACGGCGTAATGCAAGTTTTGCTTAGCCTACTAAGTGTTGCAAGCCTCCTATCCACAATTTTAGTGAAGTATAGTCTCTAGTTCACACAAAGGCTATGTTACTACTTTCTACACTAGTGAGCAAGCTAGAGAGCTATAACTACACAAGCTAAACAAGCTACACTAGAAAAGTAATGCAAGGGGGATAGGAAAAGTTATACCACCGGTGAAGAGAGGATGTCGATATAGCCAATCACCAAGATAATATACAATCAATCAATCACAATATGTAGAGCCAATCACTGGGAGACAAAGATGACACAATGATTTTTCCACCCGATGTTCACTTGTGCACCGACAAGCTATGTCACC
>DXKC01000478.1:0-14532 GCA_031170775.1 Cymbopogon citratus
CTTGTTTAGATTCCAGGCTAAAGGCTATAAATTTCGTTCTCTTTTTATCATATCAATTTCTAGTTACTTGTATGGAACATTAAATGTAAGTAAAAATAAAAACTAACCACACAGTTTAGTTGGACGTCACGAAACGAATCTTTTGAGCCTAATTAATCCACGATTGGACAATATTTGTCAAATAAAAACAAAAGTGCTACAGTGCCCAGAATTCTAACTTCTAGCCTTTTTACCTCAATCTAAAGACGGCCTCGATTCAGACATTGTGGCCATGCCATCCATGTGACGGAGGTACGCTGCAGGTTTTGGCTCCACGTTTTGCTGTCCTGTGCAGCCTGCTATATGTATATGGACCCTTTGAGTAACTACATACACATGTTCAGCGACCAAAGATAGGCAGGCAGAGAACTAGAGAAAGAAACCATTCAGAAATGTTCACAACAGCTGCCTTGCCCCTATTGCCAGGAATAGGATGCATGCAAACTGCAAAAGCATATGAAACCAGCAGACCATCTATTTTGAATAAATACAGATTATGATATCGCCTCATGAATCATGATCTATTGATCTGATCCCGACAAACGCCCTGGCTGATTATGGTTGATGCTGATTTGTCGTGAGAGAAAAAAAATACTGTTGAATGGCTGACTGAGTTTAAATGAACAGGGCGAAAAATGATGAAGGCGATTACCATAAGCCTACTGTTATCCCTTTGTCCTGTATTTTTTTTATATGTTGTATGATTGTATCCTTGTAATGTGCAATTATATTTGGGCCAATTTCTAAATGGGCCCTTGATGTGTCGTTTTGGGTTTTATAGATGGGCCTATTATGATACAGCTGGGTTTGTTGCATTGTGACGTGTGGCCCATTTTTTTATCATCTCAATCCAATCAAAACTGTAACTCCACAGCCCAAATAACCTGCTCCCGAGTCCCGACCGTTCCACACTTCCACTACACTCGTCGTCCTCGTCGCCGCCGATGACTCGCATCACCGCGCCGCCGCCGCCGTCCTCGCCCCCGGGGTCCCCGCCACCCATCCGCCACTCCCCAGCGCCGGAAACCCCGGCCTCTCGCCGCCGCGGACGCCACTCGCCGTCCCCATCCCTCGCGCTCACCCCCTCCTCCGCTTCCACCTCCTCGAGGACGAAGCTGCGGCCCACTCCGAAGCGGGCCTACTCTCCAGCGCAGTGGGTGCCTCTGAACTCTCACCCCACCTTCTCCCGACGCGACGGCGGCGGCGGCGCTGCCGCTTGGGACGCCTCAGCGTCGCGGCTGTACGCCTGGGACCCTTCAGCGTGCGGCGCCCACCGGATTGGCGTGCGGATTAGGGACCCGGACGCGGAGAATGGTGAGGTGCATGTCGCCGTGGAAGCCGCCGTGCCTTCCGAGGTGAGCGCTTCCCCTTGTTTTTGCGTTTTGCTGCTAGTGCCATACTGCCATGTGAAGTGCTAGGATATCCTTCCCGTGTTCGATCTGATAGGTACGTATGCTTGATGATTCGACCTAGAAACGAGCTTAATTTGCAATTCACTGTCACGCTCACGTCGATAACCAATTTAATAGTAAAGCTTCTGTTGGCGAGGTGTTGTGCAAATGTTTGCATATTGTGTTTTTCTAGTGGTGAGGGGTATTAAAGTTCATATATTACTTTTTTGCTCTGTTATCTTCTGTGGTAGCCTGTACTTTCGAAATTGTAGAAACGGGAAGCTTGTTTCAGCATCATACATGGCAAGATGAGGAAGACTGGTAGAGGCAGGACTACCATATGGCTTCAAGGCCTTTTCCCTCTTCCCATCATACTGAGTATTTCATAAAAACAAGTTAACAACACTAAGTTTCAACGAGGCCAGAGTGTTACTTCAATAAATGGTTAACTAGTTTCGTTGGGTAAAAGGATAACTAGTGGGCCTGTTTGGCATGCTCCAAGAATATTTTTAGCTGGTCGTTCTTAGCTCCAGAAAGTCTTGGAGCTGGAGCCATGGGCAGGGCAGATTGGTTGAGGGCTTTTAGTTGAGCCACTTTGTTGTTTTGTATTGAACACAGAAGTTTGGACCACTTTTATCTATCATGCAAACTCCAACTGCTGCATGGGTCTTGGAGCTGCAGCTCTGTCAGACAGCCCTGTGGCACTGCAGTAGTAGTAGTATGCATGCACCATGAAAGTTACACATGAAACTTGCACTAATAAATAGTGATTTGACTCCAACAAGGATGTAGCCGCCATCCCCATCCTTATTACTTTTGCAAAGAAATTTCTCATATTCCCTCCTTGTGCTGGTGTATTTGTGATATTCCTCATGGGAGCTGAAACTCGTCGCATTTGATGCAATTCTTCTGTCTACCAATTTGAATATATCTTAGCACTTTTGTCCCATCTGGCCTCAGTTTTGTACATGAGATTCTTTCATAATTATGGATCGGTTTATTATTGAGATCATATTCCATGTTATCTCATTCCATATGTTGCTTTTCCTATACAGCTGTTGACGCCAGAGTCCGATCTTGGTTATACGGTCACTCACATATCACTTAACGCTGACGGTTCATCACTGCTACTTGTTGGATCACATAACTTAAGTATCCTGTATGTACATGAGAGGGTGTCTGAAGAGGGGGATACAATCATATGCAGGTATGTTGCTCCATAACGAATTTATCACATTCTGACAGCATTCTCTTTTTACTTCATTGAATAACTGTTGTGGTTATGTAAGTTACAGAACTAAATTCAAAGGAAAACTTGTGTTCCCTACATTCCATTGTCCATGCACTAGATTATTAATTATGTGAAGATTGTGCTAAAAAACTTGCATTCTTCTGCCCTATGTTAATGAGCTGTTTAGCTATCTCTTTTCTACTTTTGACCTGTACATATGAAATTCACAACAGGACTGCACCGGTTGCTTCTCAGATCCTACCCAGTGACAGTGATGGCATAAAAGTTCTCCAGGCATCTTGGCACCCCTTTAGCAACAACCATTTTGCAATTTTGACATCAGATGCCATTTTCAGGTATGCTACATGGCTGAGTGCCATATAATATAACCTCATCTTCTGAATAACCCTTCTATTGAAAATCGAGAAACCTTTCTGCAGGTTATTTGATCTCTCATCCGATTTAGAACAACCAGAACAGGAATTTTATTTGCAGCCAATTCTACCTGGGAAATGTCAAAACGCTTCAGCAATTTGCCCAGTGGCTTTCTCCTATGGGAGCGATCATCTATGGGATAGATTTTCGGTATGTCACATAAATACGCATATCAAGATCTTATAGAAGTCCTTTAGAAAAAAAAAACTTATCAGTAGCGTTGATAGCTTATGTTAGATGCCAAGGAGAAAAAATAGAGTTGATTTCACATTCCTGGATTATTATGGTAACTACTAATGAAGATTACAACAAAGTTAGTTTCTACTTCAAGTAGATAGTACCTTGTTCAAACTATCCTTAGGTCAATTTACTTGTGACCTTTTTTGAGTCTTATGGTTTTTACAATATTAATCTACACAATTTGCATAGTGGCATCTTCGTAAAATGAACATGGGAATGACATGCTGTTTTTTGTTTGATTGTTTGTGTGTTTAGATTGTACATGTATTTTTTTTTCTTTTTTGTGCCAATCTATGCCCGCGCTGTTAAGTCATAGCAGAGTTACACAAGTACATGGCATGATTGCCGTGTATCAGGTTTGGTTGTAAGTTAACATTTAGACATGTGTACTCAGTTATCATTTGGTTTTGTGTTGGATGGTTCATTCTTCTGCTTGATCTCACATGCAAAGCCATCTTTTTGTGTAGGTTTTCATCTTATTCAGTGATGGTTCAATTTTTGTGCTCTGTCCTGTTGTTCCATTTGGAAGGTAATATGATGTTTTTCTGCTTTATTTGTTGAATTCTTATGATTTTCTATAATGCCTGGCATTGTTGAAGCTACAAATTGTTGAGCTGATTTTCTTTTGTAAAAGGCAAATATGGTGCATCTATTAGGCAATGATATGGAAATTTTATATCTCAGTATTCTTAAATGCACAATATACATTCTCTTTTATCTGTGGCCTGTGGTTTGGTTTTTAATTTTGAAATTTCTTTTTCATGTCGCAGTGGCTATAGCAAGAAACATATTCAAGAAATATACGAAGATGTTAATGCATTTGGATTGAAATCCTCAAATCCAAATGTTGTCACTAATTCACATTTGGCCATAGATTGGTTGGAGGCAACGTTTCCTGACCTGTTACATCAATCAACAAATACCAGTTTTCTGATGTCAAAAGCTCATGCATATGCGCCAGTAGATGATTCTTTAACATTACAGGTCTGCTTCTATTTTGATTTTATGAGATATTTGTCTGAGAGCAACAGATCTTGTGCTATGCATCAATAACTGATAGACAGTGTTGAGTAAAAATAATAATTTTCCAATGGATTAGTATTGGAAATGGTGAAGAAATTCATAGTTTACTTTGGAATATGGGCTGGTATTTCTCACCTTTAACTTTAGCTAGTTTTATCAAATGTTGGGGTGTGGGATGTTTAGCTTTGTAACATGTCCTCATACTACATTATTGCATCTATTTGTGCATTGCCATCAAGTCTTGCCTCAGAAGGGGATATGGCTATGTTCCCAATTTATAGGTGACACTTCGTTTTGTGTAAAACGAGGGTAGAATCTCTACCAGTTTGGGTATATAAAAATCTACACTTTTGGAGGTTCACAGTATTTATGGATAACAGAACTCAAATATTAGAAGGCCACCTTACTTTCATAAGTCTAAAATCTTATATAAATTGATCTATTGTAAACCTGGAGTTTCTTTGATTGCCATTTATTTTTCTCGTTGGTGTATCTTAATAGTTAATACATATAGGGAATTTACAGTTTTTATTAAAAGGCATGTTTTCAAATGTCACGGAACTGAAAAATTGCTCAAAAAGTGTTGGTTCGTTTAGATTTGGCATTCCAAATTTGAACTTCCTATTGTCTATAACTTGTGTTCTTTTCTTTTAACGTGAAGCTCATGAATCATGATCTATGTTGATCTGGTTGAAAACCCATGCAGGGGCCTCTTTGTAGAGTTTGTGAGGAAAGTAATGAATCTGAAGGCAAGAGCAGCAGTTGCGAAGGAAAAGCTGTAGGTTTTATGTACAGTTCTGCTGGCAAAGATTCAGTTCTTGTGACTGCCTGGGGTAGTGGGCAGCTCCAGATTGATGCTCTTGCAGATGAAATTCAACCGCAGTGGAACATTGGGGTTCCTTCTCGCCTTAATGTCGATTCACATGGACAAATAAAGAGTGTTGCCATGATATGTGACTCCAATTCACAAGATCCATTGGCCTTGAGATCACATCGACCATCTAGTACAGGATCAAACGTGAAGAGCAACATAGAAGCTGTTTGGATGGGGCACTCTCCTCCTTTGCTGAGGCTTGCAATTGTGGATTTGGCACTACCAAAAACTCCTAATGATAACTCTCTGCTATTGTTTTCTGACCCCCTTGTTCCAGAGAGATTTTATTGTGCACATGGTGGGGGGCTTGACATGGTCACACTGCACTTCCTACCATTTTCATACCCCGAAATGTCTTCGACACCACCCTCTGTGCATCCTGTCCTCACTACCGGCAACAGCGAAACAAGTTCTCCTTTTCTTTCTGGATTTGTTACCATAGCTGATGCATATGGTCATGTGCAGTTAGTTGGCATCACATGCTTGGGTGAGTGCTTTGTGGTGGAGATGAAGGGTTGGAAGGAACCGACACCTCTTCAGCTAGACATAGAAAGCAAAAACACCAAGGATGTGGAGCCTCCTGCAACTGGAATGATCAGCAAAGAGCTTATTGCTGGTCCAGACCCACCCATACTTCCATCTTCATCAAGCTTGAAATCGTTGACCCCTGACTCTATTGAAGGAAAATCCACGCTTCATCACTATATTAAGGTCTTCCATGAGTACTATGTAGAGTACGGGCACAAGGTAAGAAACTGCTACAATGATTTTTTTGTATTCCATATCGTTTTTTCATTTAAAAAATCATAAAAATATGTTATCTGGAGTTATTATCTAAAGTTTGGTGTACAACTGAAATCACTTGGTTCTTTACACCACAATATAAATGTGTCATTACTGATCCAGTAATAATAATGAAGGGATGAAAGGAAAACACGCTGATCAAGAGGTTAATTTGATGATAATTAGGTGTTCATTGAACTCAAGGAGCACGCCGACTATTTGAAGACAGAAATGGAAGACAAACAGAAACGCTTGGAAGCAGTGAAGAAATCACTTATATCCATAGAAGCCAAAGATGGAGACATTAACAAAAGGATAGATCGGGCCTTCAAGGTATATGAACTGTTGGAAAAGCGAATAGATAGCTTCAAGATGCTTCCTGCTGCAAACAAGAAACCATTATCCCAGGCAGAGCAGGAGTTCAAGTCACAACTTGGTCCGTTTATGTGGTATCTAACTTCACATTCATTCCTTGCAGTTTATGTGTTAACTGAGTTTGTATCTGCTAAAACCTTTTGCAGATAGGTTTGCAGATGTGGAGCTGGATGCTTTGCGTTCTTCCATTGCCGCCCTGAGTGCTAGGATGAAACGGTTTGCTGCTGCTCAGCAATCCATGGGTGGTGCAGCTAGCACAGGAGTGATGATACCATGGCAGGCACCAAAGGCTAGACGGAGCCATGTCTCAGACTCCCAGATGTCACTGCTGAAATCTTCACTCGAGAAGCTCTCTCTCCTCAACGAAGAGAACACTCTGAAGCTGCAGCTTATTGATCATGAACTCAAGAACCAGGAACAATAGATTGGCAGGTCCACTCGACTTATTGATATTTTGTTGTTCAGATCAGGTTGCGAAAATGTAGTATTGTACACAACACTAACAACAACCTTTATCCATTGTTTGGCAGGTATTGTCCCACATGCTTACCACAGGATCCATAGGAGCTGTTTGCTATCACTTTATGTGGGGCGAAAGGGTTTGGGCCTGTGGACTGTCCCCTGATTGCAGCAGCAGATGCAATATACATGACTCGAACAGCATTTGCATGTCAGCATGATGTAACTAGCACTCCAGAACAATGAGAGCAGAGTACCGATGGAGAGTCCTGAGAAAAGCAAGTAGTGCAGGCGAGATGGCCTGTGCCTGAGAAATGAGAGCAGAGTGATCGAACATGATTCGAATGCTTGTTTATTTTGCCATCAGGTATAGCCTGTTTGTGTGCCATTTGCCGTGCTGCCCTTTTCCTCTCTTTTGTGCTGGTGCTGCTATTGTTTTTGCTACTATATAAAACACACCTTACTTAGAGTTGAAGGCTGAAGAGGGAAAAACTGGCAGACATACACGCGGCAATGCCTGGCGACGTCGGGTACTCGAGTGACTACAAGGCCTGTGGGCTGTGGCCGTGGCCCGTGGCAAATAGCTAGTGACGATATTGCTCAGTGCAATCAGTCATCCATTTAGTAGTATTTTTCTCTAACAACAAATCAACGTAATCAATCAGTCATTCAGCAGTAGCCCATCGAAACATGGCGTTGCAGAGGTCGTAGGGGCAGCAGTGGCACCGTCCGTGCTCGACTGCTACGGCGCGTGCCTTCAATGATTAGCAAAGCTTGCTAGTTGCTACTCCCTCGGTCAAAAAAAATAACGTTTTTTATTTCCACACCTCTTGTTTAACCGTTCGTCTTATTTAAAAATTTTATATAAACTAATAAATAAATAAATAAATTATTATTAAAATATCTCTAATGCTAAAACAAGATATAATAAAATATATGATATTTAAATAAAAATTTTAAATAAGACGAATGGTCAAACAAAAGGTATTAATAAAGTATTAAAGTTAAACACATGCGCCTCTGGTTCATTTTCCGGTCCACCTTAGCATTGGCAAACAAAAAGTATTAAGTATTAAAGTTAAACACATGCGCCTCTGGTTCATTTTCCGGTCCACCTTAGCATTGGCGTGACGAGGCTGACGCCTGACGTAAACAAAGAATGCTACATTCACATTTGCAAAGGCGGACCGCTAAACTGTGTGTATTTTTTAGGCCTATACTCGAGACTTGGCATTCAAAAAGTACTCCATCCGTAACAAATAAACGTTATCATTTCCTGAGGATTCAATATATAGATAGATAATTGAATCTATATTTATAATAAATTTATTTAAAGATATAACATTGATAATATTTTTCTACAAATCTATTCAAACTTGACTGGCACAAATACATTTTGGGACGAAGGGAGTAGAATTCAGCAGGAAAAAGGCAAGTACCATGCTCACAGGTGCCCAGCGTCGACATTTGTGCAATACCAGCATTGCAACATATAATGAAACCGTGGCAAAATTGTGTTCCAGGGAAAATACTTTGAGCATATTACATCACAGGAAAACAAGAGAGCAGGCAGGAGCGCAGGGATTGACCCAGGTGATATCCCAGATTCCCAACGTTGACCCTTTAGCGCCAATTCAAGTAAAATTCTCTACTCTTGTTTCTACAAAAAGTCTTCCAACCAACAACAAATTCCCGCACACTACATACGCAAAAGGGGGGAAACGAATAAGACCCAGGCATCTACGCTTGCTTATGAGGTGTACTCAAAGGGTTGTGGCGGCTGTGGCTCGTCATCGACAGCCATGGCGGACGATCCAGACCCCTGTTGGCCTGCAGCAGGGGCAGTGTTGCCAGTGCTTCCTGCAACTGCTGTGGGAGCATCGGTCAGTGCAAGGTCCTCAGCCTCAGTGGGCTGCAGGTCTCGGAGGAGGATGAATCCAGAAGGTGCTGGTTTCACAGGGACGTATCGGCTGTTTTCAAGGAACTTGATGAACTTCTCCTGGGCAGGAATCACGCGTGCTGGGTTTGTCAGGAGCTGATAGGTTGCTTCTGGTTCAGGAGCTTTCTTCTCAGTGGCATTGTCAACCTTAGAAGAAAAATTGAGTCAGGTAAGTTTACAGTCTAACTTCAAATACCTCAAGCCAGTTTAGGTAAAACAGCAAATTCATTTGGATCAGCAGTAAAAAATACTATTTTCTAAGTCAAGTTCGTTGGATTTTTGGGCTGCCATGATCGGTGAAGACTTCCCAAGGCATGGCAAACCCTTAGCCCTTAGTGACAGTATATAACATGACTAGATGTCTAGATGTAGATATATTGAACTGTGAATTAATTAAACTGATTGATGGGTGCATTGTTGATATATTATGTACTTTGTTGAATTATGAAGAGGGATTGAGAAAAATTGAGTGGGGCAAATATTTTTGATTGTTTATCAATTTCCTAAATATGTTTTTACCGAATTACATGTGAATATATTGTTGCCGCATACCCCATGACATGAAAAAAAAATCATAGATCCGCCACTGCTCATGGATGTTAACACAATGAGAGAGAGACAGTTGTTACCTGCATTGCATCAGCATCCTTCTCCTGAGCTTTAGCTGCCTTGCTTGAGGTAGAACCAGAAGCCTCTTCGGTGGCCTTTTCCTGGTTAGCTTTGCTTTCTGCGTCCTTCTTTGCTCTAGATTTTGCCTTCGCATAAGTTGACAAAATGGCTGTTGGCAGCTTCACTGTTGAAGTAGTAGTCTGCTGGGTTGTCGGCTTGGGATACTCAAAGAGAGACGGTTTAGCATGTGATAGGAACTCAAACTTTGGCACTTTCAAATCAGAGTTGAGCCCAATGAAGGCTGTTGGTGAGAAGGCCAGGCTGATGAAATATAAGAGAGGATACCAGTACCAGAACTGACTGAAAACGGCAAGACCAACAACAGCAGTGAGTTTGTCATGCTTGTTTCTTGAGAGGAGCTTAATTGTAACATTCCTACCACCAGCATCGAGGATACCAGAAGCTAGTATTGCACCCATCTTGCTCATGGTGTCCTCATGTTTGTCAAGAATGATCTTCTCCAACTGACGCCTAAATGCTCCAACACGAGAATCGAAAGATTCATTCGTTTGGATCATTACCATTGCCATGGCAATGAGAGCTCCCTGACGCACAAAGTCAACGACATCTGATGTAAGAGGCTCCAACAAGGAAATTGCATCACTTAATCCAGACCCTGCGCATGATATCCCAACAGCTAAGGCTGCACCATAGCGAACATGTGGGTTGTATGATTCAGAGAGCAGGGATACGATTCTTGGAGTCTGCAAAAATACAGCAGATGTAATGTGCAGATTAAAAAATATTTGTGGGTTAAATGTCATGTATAATAACCAAAGAAAGAGAATTTGGCAAAAGGCATATAGTTAAAATAAGATGATGCAATCTGGCGATTGATTGCAGTATTCACAAACCTGCTCGGGCTCATTGTATAAAACAAATCCAAGAGCCATAACTGCAGTCCTCCGAACATCATCACTGACGTCTGATACAGCAAAATGCAACAGCTGGTGGATGGCTTTGTTGTTTGCAGTTCCCCTGTAGGCTAGAGCCAATGCATACATACCACCATAACGTAATATGGGATCTTGATCTCTAGTCATTTGTTCAATCAAGGTGTCTGCTTCCTCTTCCCTGCCATATACTGTCAATGCAATTCCCAGTGACAAACCCCTGGAGAAAGAGAGAATTGTCAGAGGATTGTTCTTTGATCAAGGGCATAAGCACTGTACAGCAATCAAACAGCACCAACCTTATAATCTTTTCATGCTGTGTATCATGTGCATAAGCAAGCATCTCACTAGCCTTCTCACTGGCAGTCCCAACCATGAGCAAGCCCATGCCAATACCAGCTGCCTCACCAGCAATAGCACTGTCTGTGTAAAGGACATTCTTTATGTCCTCATATATTTCCTCATCTGCTGTGCCCAAAGCTGCAAGTCCAAGCCCCAAACATGCACCATGCTGGATGACCTGTATGACATTGGGGGTTGGAGTTAGCACAATATGCATGAAATGAATAACAAAACAAAAGGACAAATAATAATCACCTCTGCACTGGTGTTGCGAAGACTTTCGCGGAGGAATTGTTTGATTCCTTCACCATGATTGGCATGAATCAGACCTAGTGCATAGAGGGCACCTCCTTCTGAATATGGACTACCACCGCCAACTGCACCACTTTGAGGGAGGTAGGGGGCCATCAAAGCCCGGCCTTGTTGAAGGTGACCTCTATGAATGACACCTAGTCCAGCAGTTGCACTGAATTTGGCCCAATTGGTTGCCCTGCTTAACCATTCCTGGAACACAATGACAATATGAAACAGTGCAACGGCTAAAATTAATGCAGAGCCAGCAAGTAGAAAATTCATATACCAGATTCTCTCTTAGAAAGGTATCTACAGTAGTTCCCGCATGCATGATTGCATTGGCACAAATTGTGGCACTGTGGCAAACACTGTTCCTCATTTCCACAGCCTGCTTTATTGTCTTCAGAATTAAAAGATCAGATCTGTTGAAACAACCAACCACACCACATCAGTATCAGGTGGAAAAGCCATATGATCAAGGCCAGTTGCCACCATTTAGCAAGAAATAATTGCTTTACCTGTTGTGGCTATATAGAAATTGCAATGTCAGCTGAATAGAAGTCTCCCCTGACAGTATCCCTTTAATTTTTGCAAGCCTGTCAGCATGTGCAACCTCATTTGGATCCACAGTGTGAGAATTTCCGTTTGGTGTAGTTGTATCATCTCTCATCTGAACATCTCCAGCTGCTTCAGTGCCTGTACCCACAGTACTAGCAGTTTGAACATCTTGTACAGCTGGCTCACTGTCAGGGTTAGATGGCACAGGAGTCGGTGAGGCCAAACGATTCCTCACATTCAAAAGGAAAGCCTGGTTTTCATTCTCAACAAGATCGAAGGCAATTTGATATGCAAGTAGAGCATCATCCTGGAGACCAAGCGTGACATCTCATATAAGAAACTGCAAATTCCATTAATAATGCAGCAGAAGAAAGAATAAGAATGTACCTTGCTTCCAGAAAGCAGCTTGTCCAATATGCCTGCAACAGTTTCCGGCTCACCCAAAAACATTAGGCACTGGCAAATGCTAAGATAATCTGGGTTTGGCAAAGTTTGGTATATTTTAACAAGACAACGGAGAACCTGCAAAAAGTGTAAGATACTTGATGTCAGTTATTTTCATTTTAGCAGCATCTATGATATGCCAGAAACAGACACAAAAAATCCAAAAAGATCCATGCATTTGCCTCCAAACAAAGCAAAAGGACTAAATACCTCAAAACGGTATTCACGGTGATTAACATATTGATGAGAAAGATTGATGCAATACGATAGAGCCCCCTGAATATTATCACACCGAATAATTGCTTCCTCCAGCTTATCCAGCCTTCTGCATTCAACAGCCATACCCATGGCCTGTTGATATTTCCCATCAAGAATACACCTGAGTCAGAATTTATATTAGATTCATAACCCATCCGACAAATTAAGGGCACCAAACAACATAATCTTATCATACTTTTCAAGCATCCTCTCCACTATGGCTTCCAATCGAGGATCAATATTCTCTTCCTCCACTGTGGCTTTAGAGGCGGCTCTGGTCTTGATACTGGCATATTCATCTAATGCTTTTGCTGAAAAAGAATAGCCAGCAATTCAACATGATGAACAAAAGATTTCATGATAAAACTATCATAATATCTCAAGACTTATGACCCTTCTCACCTAAAAGAGCATGGGCATAGTCCGAATCATCCGAAACATCAAATAGGGGTCCAGCACCAAGTGCATATGACAGTGAATCATTTAACTCGCCCAGGTAGTAAAATACCTACATGATAACAAACTTCAGTGTTAACATTTAACAATACAGAAGATGAGAAGAATGATCTTTTCATAGTCATAGAAATAATAATAAAAAAAAACCTACTGAGGTATAATACCTTAGAAACAACAAGTGCTGCAAGCTGCCTCTGCTCAAACTCCTCATCTTCATACAAGCTCTCGCTGCAGAAAATAGATAACAGTTGGAAAACTAATTAGTGATTTAAATTATTGGAAATAGGAAATAAAAAGGCACACTTTTTGTGCTTGTCCAGTCATGAACTTTCATTGATGATCCAATCATCTTTACTACAAAAATTAAGGGGACGAGTAGCTCCAAAAAATAAATGAGAATTAAAATTAAAGCTACATTCATATAAAAAAGGTCGGATAGCTACCATGAAACAAACATAGGCATGCAATGAAATCTAACTAGCTACATAGCAATTAAAAACAGAAATTGAGGTTAATAGTTCAAAAAGCAGGATGCTCCATGTGGAACAGGTATTCCAGAAACAAGAGGTTTACAATATATATAAGAAAGCAACTACTATCAGAAATACATAACCACCAAAAACAAGGTCATCACACTGCAACCGAATTATGCATAACTGAACCAAACAAGGAAGTTCCTAATAAATAACTTAAACAAATTTGTTGAAGGAAGATGCTGCATGCAATCATTTTCCTTTCATCTGTGAAGGCCAAGCCTTCCCATCCTCTCTTCACAGTTTCACACAATATTTCCCTTAGTATATCAAAACACAACAGCAATCATAAAATGTAAACAAATCGGAATTAACTACACTCAGCTCACCCTACTGATTATCGTTTCCTTATACAGTTACCTCAAATAGGCTCTCCACCAAAACCCACGTTAAATCCACATAAGGGCAAATGAAGTAAAAGACTGGCACCAGTGGTTATCACACTCTTGCACACGGACGCAAATTGGGCCTCTGAAATCCGCATCTAACATATCAGAACCAACCGGGACCTACTGTCACCTTGCACAAAAACCTGGTTCTGAACGAATTGCACAAAATACAGTATCTAGGTCGAGGTCTCCTCTAGAGTCATCATCATCACTAGCAGCAGCAGATCGAAACACTTAAGAAATTCAGCCAAACCACGGTGGGCGCCTGAACAAATCACGCAACCACTGCAGCTACGGCGGCGGCAACCGGGCACGCTCAGCAGAAGCGAGGAGGGGAGGAGGCCGGGCTCTCACATGGTGGGAACGCTGGTGGAGATCTCGGGCCAGAAGAGGTGGACGACGGAGTTGAGGCTGGCGAGCGCGTGCAGCTTCAGCTCCGGCGCCGGCTCCTGCAGCATAGCAAGGAGCCCACTGGCGGAGCTCACCGTGGCCACCGCCGCCATGGCCACCTCTGCCGTCCCGTACGCCGCCGCCGCCGAGAAGGTGCGAGGGTTTGGAAATCGCGGGTCCTCCTTGGATGAGTCGACGACAACTGATGAAAACAGTAACGACAGTGCGGTTTGCAAATATAGAGACGATATGAGGGTTTATATGTCAATGTAATTCCGGTTCTTTTAACAACTTCTTCCAAATTACATAATCCTTTCCTCTTTTACATGTATCGCCTAGATTTTTGTGCCCGTCAAATTTTCTTAATCCCCGTTTGATCCTTAATTAAATTTATTGTAATAAATTATAGTTGAGGCACATATTTGAGATAAGCTATATCATTTTGTTAATTTTTGTTGAGTTGAAGAGTAAAAGCGTAACACGGTCTATACAAATCCATTCGGATCTCCCATTCTAT
>DXKC01000479.1:0-26156 GCA_031170775.1 Cymbopogon citratus
TCCCCAACGCAGAACGCACTCTGCAAGGTCTCCAAGCTGGCGGAGGATGGCGACGACCTCCATGGCGTGCTTGAGGTTTCTTTTCTTTTCCTTCTTATATGGAACAACTAATGTTTATTTAACGTGGATGGTAGAAGTCAGTAACAGAGTCACATTTCAATGCTATTTCTCTATATCCAGTCTTTCGATGGTATTTTTCTAAACATTGGATCTTTCGGTGGTAAAGATCAAATTTGCCCTACTATATATGGCGCAATGTCGATCTGCCATCATCGTCACCACCGGCGCGCTATACTTACGTGCCAATACGTAGTTATTGCTCCTCGCTCGCTAGTATTCCAGCTGCCACACACACACATTTATACATGCGTGTCACAGATTCGGAGCTCATGCATGTATGGTATATATTTACGTATTTCCTACTACTACTAAAATATAATAGACATTATCTTTTGACCAAACAAAATGAGAGAAGTTTAATTAAAATTCACCAACACCAGCAGTGGGTGGCTGATCAACCAATGCATATGGCTCCGATCATATTAGCTATACACTTGGCCTGTAGCTATCTGATCCATCGTCCAAGACGGATCGGACCCGTGTGTGCTAGCTAGCTAACAACCCATTCCAATTCGAAGTGCGGGAGTGGGATCCATGGACGCGTGCACGGACAAACTGAAGTGGCACGTAGTTTCGTGAAAACTAAATAAAGCACACAATGCAAGCATGCACCAACTTTGATTAATGCATATATATATAATAGTAATGATACATGTATATTGTACCACAAGAATTTCCCCTGCTTATGTCCTGTCCTGGATCGTCGCTCGATCTCTCATGTCTAAACCACCATGGGAAGGAAGAACAAACTAGTACGTAATTAGTTCTCTATCTATTAGCGACGACGGGGACGTGCAAACCGCTGCACCCACACCCATATATTCTTCGTCGATCGATTTTTATTAAGCAACATCGCGCATTAATTAATCGATCTTGATCCAGATTGATTTGTTTATCTATCATCCTTGTTTTAGTTACTCCGACCAAAGTCGATCGTTGCGTTTAATTATACTTTTCTAATGAAATGAAACTAATAGAAAGGTAACTACTAGAGTTGGTAGTTTTCTTTGCACCAAAACCAATATGATGATGGAGGATGGGAGTCGGGCAATCGATGCATGGGTATGTACCAGGACCCCGTAGGCGAAGCCCTCGATGACGTTCTCGACGACGGTGACGGCGGCGAGCTCGACGGAGCCGATGTGGCCGGCGAAGGCGACGGTGACGAAGCCGATGGAGAACTGGAAGACGGCGGTGAGGATGGCCGGGAACGCGATGTGCCACAGCAGCTTTGACTCCTCCCAGCTCTTGCTCACCACAACCGCCTGCTTCCACCCCATGGCGGCCATGCTCATGCTCGCTGGAGATGATATATATGGATGGATCGATCACTTGAACTCTTAGCTAGCTTTCTGTTGATCTATCTATCTGTGCATATATGGACATGGATGATAGGGGCAGGGAGGACGCATTGATTGGAAGCTGCAGCCAAAGCCAGCGGGCACAAGTTGTTAGCTGGAGCTCTCAGCGGCTACTTAGGTTGGGCTGGGTGGTTATTTATATACTATAGTTCTTGCAGTAGTGTGTGTAAAGGCATGGGCATCAGCTATAAATTAAATGCTGCTTACTACTAGCACACAAGGCACTCAATCTCTTGGCATGAAACGACTTTCAGTTGCTAGCCGCGCCGCGGGGAGATCGGAGGGCCTGGAGTCCAGGAGTATGAAAAAGTTGGTGGGCAAACTGGCGTGGTCAGATTGGGCCAACAGATATGTGTGCAAGTGCTTAACCGTGAATGGATCGGCCCGGTTTAAGATCCTGTTACTACCCCCCTTGGTAAAGTTCCGGCCTCGGTAACCTCGGTTGCTGTCCTCTTCGTTGTTTGTTCAAACTCTACCGTGCTTAATGAAAAACGCGTCTTGGCGTAATCGAAAAAAAAAACTTAAGATCCTGTTACTCATAGATAAATTTTTGATCAAATTTAAACAATTTGACTTGTCTTAAATCTGGAAGAACTTTTTTTTGACGGAGGGAATATGCTTTTGAATCCGAAATTAGTATGAGAATATGTTTTTTTTGAGTAATAGTATGAGATTATGTTTGATCCATCATTAATGTCACCATATTGGCTGAGTGGTACCAGCACGAGGCGCCGAGGACGTGAACAAGAGAACAAAAAGAGGGGGGGAAATTGCTCCTGAAAAAAAAACAACAAAGACAAACACGAAGACCTCCACCGTTTCATCCCTCTTCCCCCAATCCGTCCGACGACGGCGACCGGAACCCTTCCTCCGGCGGCGGGCCACAACGAGCCTCGGGCACCGCACAGCAAATCCTACCCGTCGAATCGTACGTCTCGATCCGATCCCGGCCACGCCGATCCCGCGTCGGCCGTCCGAATCCGGTGGACTATCTCCACCGCCGGGCGTTCATTTGGGCCGGGGGAGCCGGGGGGGTGGGGGGTCGGTATTTGGTGCCGTGAGTTGCTGCCGCTCCCGCCCGTCGATGCTTGGTTAGCAGAGCCGGCGGCGGTACCATGTTGCAGTGCCTGGATGGAGTGAAGCACCTACTTGGCGTGCTCCTCAAGTGCTGCGACATCGACCTCAAGCAGCCCAAGGGCCTCGAGGATCCGGAGGTGCTCGCTAGGGAGACCGTGTGTACGTCCAAGCTGCTTCCCCGTTTCCCTTTCTGCCATCAATTCTTTGTTCCTAGTACCATAACCAATTGTCTTCTGTTTGTCTTACGGCCTGCTCTGCGTGTAAAACTTTATCTGCAGTTAGCGTCAGCGAGGTCGAGGCATTGTATGAGCTGTTCAAAAAGATCAGCAGTGCTGTTATTGATGATGGACTGATCAACAAGGTTGTTAGTGGGTCAACACCACTGTTTTCTTTCTTCCTAGGAAAAAGAATACAACGTTCTTGCTCTATGTGTACACACATGATCATGATGAGTAATCTGGGTTGTGGTGCTCTTGTCCTGTCATTCTGCAGGAGGAGTTTCAGTTGGCGTTGTTCAAGACTAATAAGAAGGAAAGTCTGTTTGCTGATCGTGTAAGGCTACTTTGCATACTGTTTCTGTTTTGCTGTTTGTATTTTGTAGTTGTGCAATGAAAGATATTGTAGCACTATTGGTGCTATTCAGTCATGATCAAGTATTTGTTGACTGAAGCTATAATATCAACAACATAACGCTGCACCCTTTTCTACAAAGACACAGTTCATACTCACAATCACTTGCAGCATTCAAACCATCTGAACCCACCTATTCTCTGCTTTACTACACCTGCCAATCAGAACTTCTAATCATGAAATAATCATTTATGCCTGCTGTGTTCATATGTCAATGTGTCCAATGAAAAATAGTCAGGTGAGAACCTGTGGATGCTTACTTTTGTTTATTTAGTGTGACAGTGTATTGCTATAACCATTGTCATTGTTCTTGCAGGTATTTGACTTATTTGATACAAAACACAATGGAATTCTTGGATTTGAAGAATTTGCCCGGGCGCTCTCGGTATTTCATCCCAATGCTCCCCTAGATGAGAAGATTGAGTGTAAGTTCACTGATACTTAGGGCATATGCACAGTTTGTTTGATTCCAAAATAGGGCATGAACATAATAGCAGACTATGTTGATGTGGTCAAGATTGGGACTTGGGAGGCGTAATAAGTGTTAGGATATTACTTGTATTGACTCAGATTGTGATCCTTTTATAGGTTTGTGTATTTTGGATGCCATTTGAGGACTAGTGGTCTTTCATGGGGGAATGTCAATGTGGGTTGTAACTCTCTTGTTTAGTAGTGCACAGTGATGCATAAGCAATTGCATTAATTTGTTTTAGCATATGCCCATGTTCTTTATTTCTTCTCTGTTATGCCTGTTTTTATTCTTTAGTTTTGTATTTGAGGGAAAAAAATTATCCCTGCTAACTACAATCCTTGCAGTTTCATTCCAACTATATGACCTCAAGCAACAAGGCTTCATTGAAAGACAGGAGGTATTTAACTAATCCATGTGTTGTGTTGGAACTTAGCATGTTTGTAGGTTATATGGTTTTGTTTTAACAAATATTGTACAATCCCGATACTGGCTGGTATAATCGAATTGGCCAGTTTCCAGTTGTTCTCTTATCAAATCGTTTGCCTTCAGTTTCTTCCTTCATGTTTAAGTTCTTTGTTATTCCATTTTTCTTCCCTTATGACTAATGGTCACATATCTTTAGAATTAATGTATAGCCAAACCAAGTTCCAGCCAGCTAAATGCTATCGTACCATCACCCTAAAAAGTATCTGGATTACCATCTCTTTCTGGGTTTTCATTTTTAGGATAGTTCAAAGATTTTCATACATTTAGTTGACTTGGATCATAGTTGCCCTCAAATTTCTACTAGTCATTTTGTGGCTCCATGCTGTAGTTCTCAACCTTCTTTGTATATTGTTTTGACTTTTAACAAAAAGACCCACATTCTACATCTATAAGTTTGGATTTCTTTGTTGCTGGTTAAGAGAGATTTTGTGCCAATTGATCTACAAGTTAAAGGGATGTACATTAACTTGAGTTTGTATGGTGGCGATGCATACAGCAGCCACAAGTTTACATCGTATGATTCCTTGCTTGTGTTCATTAGAGTATTAGATAAGTCTGAAGCCATCGGCATAAAGTTACATCAACATCCTTCGATCCCTACTTCCTTAGGGTTTTCATTAGTAGTATCTTTTATACATTAGCATTTCTGTTATTCTTATTGAAGCCAGATAATGATCTGTGATACTTTTTATGCTCGTTTTCTAAAAAAAATATGCATTGATCTTAATGCATTCTGTGTCTAATAATTTCCTTGTTCTGTTATTAGGTAAAGCAAATGGTTGTTGCTACACTTGCGGAGTCAGGGATGAATCTTTCAGATGAGGTCATAGAGAGCATAATTGATAAGGTGTGCTGAGATATTTGTATCAACATACTTGTCTGGCTGTTTCTTTTTCATGTAGAGCCCTTGTGGACTTATTTTGAAAATCATGAAAACAATATGTGGAGCCAATTAAGAGCCCATAGTTTCTTAGGAAGGCTTAAGATTATAATCAGGGAGTCTGGAGAGCAGCCGTAACTAACAGTATGACACAACCTATGGCTAGGCAACAGTGGGATAGACGGTTGGGATTTGGAAGCACTGTGGATGTGTGGTTACTGGCTGGCCAGCTGGGTAGCAGTTCCAAAGGAAGCATGTTACAAAGCAGTGACAACAAGGTGCTTTATATGCTGTCCAATTTGGTGAGACAGAGGTTTAGTTTTTTTCCCTTTTCTTTTCTCTTGAACATGCAGGAGAGCTGCACATCCTTGCACCAAAGAGAAAATGAGGGGAAAGAAACCCCATACAGGGCAACATACTTAGTACTTACCTCCACTAGGAGATAAAAGAAGGTTTCAAAAAAAAAAAGCATAGGCTTAACACGCAATATAAACTCAAGAACACAACCTGACTATGAAGCCAAATTACTCTACACTATCCACATAACAATTGAATAAATCCTGAAGTTTCTGAGCTTCAGCAGAACACCACATCCTCTTCATTGGAAAACTATTGGGCAGTTGGCAAGGATGGAGAGGCACCATCAAAGATGCATATATTCCTGAGATTCCATAGGGTCCATACTCCCAAGATCACAGCACTGCTGGATCCTTTTCTTTGAGGCCCACCAATTTTTTGACTAGATTTCCTCCACAATCAGCAAAGCACTTATCTTGGCATCTAGGTGCAATGTGTTGGAGGACAGTAGGGGCCATCAAATGATGCTACAATTGCCTAGCAAAAGCATATATAGTAGAATATGTTGCACCGTCTCCTCTTGATCACAAAGAACACACTGTTTGGGATTTGCAAGCGCAAGCGCCCATTTTGCTAACCAATCTACTGTCCAACACGGCAACACTTGTTTCAAATCCCAAGATATAAGAAAACCTTGCACTTGGGAGGAGGCGAGGAGCCCATGATTTCCAGAGATGTTTCCATGACTTGAATGATATGGCACCATAGAAGAAGGCCTATAAGTAGACTTGGAAGCAAAGGTTCCACTCCCCTTATGCGGCCAGTAGTACCCATCTTCATCGTGGGAAAGAAGGAAATCTTCCAAAGAGTCCCAAACTTGCAAGTACTGAACCAAGCCCTCTACAGAGAGCCCCCCCTGAGTATCCATTATCCAAGCCAGTAAAGACCAAGACACCATGAAGTTGGTTTGTGTCTTAGTAATATTTCATATTATCATGGAAATCTTGGTACAAGCACTGTTTAAAGTCAAAGTCATAGGATCTCATTCAGTTATTGCTTTGTATAATGGTTTCTGTTGTGCTGCTTCGGGTAGTTAAAGAATAAATCAACTATTTCTTCCCCTATTTTCTGTCTATCTATATCTATTCCTACTACCCAAATCTCCTTTAAGCAATGACATCCTGCCTAACTTTCCTTGTACCAAGGAATAGAGTGAAGCCAACATCACTCATAATATGTCTGCTTTCATATTTGGAAATTAAGTTTGATAACAGAATCTTTGCAAACATCACTCTGTATTGAAGTTGTCACTCATAATATGTCTGTCCCCTTGTTGAATCAAGTTAGTTGATATTTACATATGTCTGGAAGGATCAAGATACCCCAGAGGTTGAATTGGGCTTATGAGATTTTTTCACATGAATTCAAACCTAACTTTGCCAAATTCACCTATGTGCCTAGGAAACGAAAGCATGGCTATCATATGCACAAAAGCACCTAGTAGTCTATTAATTATTTTAGTTAATACAATAATTCAATAAATATAGTTGTTTCTGTAAACAAGAAAAATGTATATAGCTATAGCTATTATCAATATTATCATTTTTGTGCTGATTGATGCACTGTGCTGCACTTCAATACTTCAATTAAGTGACAATGTGACGAGTTTGTCAGCCTGTATTTGCTATTTGAATCTTCTTCTTTTTCTTTTTCTAAAAGACTTTTGAGGAGGCAGACACAAAGCATGATGGGAAAATTGACAAAGAAGAATGGCGCAATTTAGTAGTGAGGCATCCCTCTTTATTGAAGAACATGACACTACAATATCTCAAGTAAGATATTCTAATCTTTTCTGTATGCTGTTTACTCTGTTTACCTGGAAATAACAAATACAAGATAAAGTTTAAATACCACAATTATTTAGATAATAGGAGAGCATATCATTATCCTGAATGAGCTATGTAAATTGTGGTTCTATTTCAACCAAACCAATTTATGGTTCTAATCATGGCAACTTTGTGCAGGGACATCACCACAACATTTCCAAGCTTTGTCTTCCATTCTCAGGTTGATGATACCTGAACTTCTGAAAACTAATGAATATCAGAAGGTGGACTGCTTGTTTTGCTAAGCAAACTTTTCAGTGCTTGTTTGATGGTTCAGCAGATCCCAGCGTCCTGAAGGCATCAAACCATTGTTTGTTGTTAATAACCTTTTTTTTCTTGTTTTTTTTTTAAACTTGGAATTCTTGCTGAATTTCCCTTCACTTTCCCCCCTCCATTGTTCGTTTATTCTATTTTTGTTTTGATGGCCAGTAGCGATCGAGTCAGATGATGTGTGTACAAAGCTGCAGCTCATGCTGCTTGTCAGTGAATTGTATGTTATGTGAGGAAGATTTAAATTTAAATTGTATATATATGCAACTTCTGTGCTGTGCACATATTTCTACTTTACTTTCAAATTTATTTCTGTTAAATTTTCTTTCCAACGTATATAAATTTTGGTTGAATGCCAGCGCAGCAGCATCAACCGCGCCGCTGGCTCGTGAGGATCCGCATTCTACGGATCAGCGGCGCGTGAAATCGTCATAGCAGCTGGAAGGATTTGTGTCTTCCTCATCCAGCCAATTCAATCCAGCCCAAGTACAGCCCACAGGGAGTAGGCCTGCCTGCAAGGGTCCAGCCCTACCCACACCAGCGGTCCACCAAGAGAAGCGCAAAGCACTCTGAGCCGCCGTCCACCGACCGCGCCGGCGCCCCTCGACCTCCGTTCCCTCCGCCATCGGCGCTCCGCCCTGGCCCCTCCCGTCGTCGGTGCTGTGCAGATCCACCCTTGCCCCGCCTTGTTCTGTGCTGCCGCTTGGCGGCTGCATCACTGACCAAGTTCGCCCCTGCCAGCCGGCCGACGGCCAGCACCGCAGTTCGCAGGGACGCTGGTGCCCTCTCCTGGCTGGCAGCAGCAGCACATTGTGGAGTCGCCCCTGCCCCTGCTGCACAGTGAGTCAGTGTGAGTGCTTGGATTTCCAAGTTGTTTGTTGCACCTTATGCCGATACTGTTTTGTTAGCTTCGTCAGTTGCACATGTTCTCAATTTATCCTCCTTATTGAGAAGTCAGGAATGCATTTGTCGCTCCTCAAATTTGTAACGAACTTGTAGCTTGTTTAAGATTCTAAACCAATTTGGCACAAAATTTACTCTGCTGCTCAAGTGCCCTATTTAGTTCTACCTATATACGCATGTGATGTGATTAATTTTTATTTTATATGTTGCGATTATTTCATCAACAATTTTGTGTGATTTTATTTTTACCGAGTTACTCTCATGTTGTAACTTGTAAGCATATATACATATGGCCTAAATATCTATGCTTGTCCTTAGCATTATGAAGTTAAAGAGTATAATCACTAATCAGCACTCCTCTGGCTGTGTTCTAGGTCTGCCACTACCCCTCGCTGTTGCCGTGACCAAGGAACGAATTGCTTTCTCGTTCTCAATGGGGCACAGTTTCTTTTTGATGCATCGGATTCGGATAGCCTCTCGCTCGGTGAGGCATCAGCTATTATATTGTTTATCGCTTCCAAGGATCTTCCACCACTTCTCCCCTAATTATCCCGTGTAAAAGCGCAGCCTTCTCCATGCGCAGCCTTCCTGACTGCTCCGGTGTTGCAGAACAATTGCATTTTCCCTCCAACTTTCTAGCTTATCATCGCTCCTTTTTGCGCAGGGTTTGCTTGGTAGGAGATGGTACAGCTCTGCTCCGAAGGGGGTCCCTTCGATCGCTGGCGTAGGCGACATCATTGCTGTCGCATCAGGGAAAGGTGGCGTAGGCAAGTCCACCACTGCAGGTCTGCATTTCTCTTAACACTAGAATAGCTCGCATTTGTCCAATTCTTTTTCAGATTTGATATTGGTGCAGATGGATCTAAGGATGATGTGTTGTGATTGTAGAGCTTGAATCTTTTAGATCTGTTTGGAGGTATACTGAAACCAAAAGTTTGGCTGTGCTAAAGATACTTCCTAGTTCTTATTAGCTATCTTGAAGCAGAAATGGTTCTTAACTTGAGTCGAGGGGATAGATACCAATGATTTAGGTGCATGATTTCTGTTTTAACTTCTAACTATTGATGACTATATAAAGCAACTTGTTTCTACTCATATTTCTCAAGTTCAGTGGCGGCCCAGGATTCAAAAATAGGGTAGTCCTAATCAAATTTTTTGACATGTAATACAGTAAAATCAAAGTAGTTACCCTGAAGTATTTACCATAAAACTAAATTGCAGTAACAAATTTAAAAGGTTCTAGTCTCACAAATTTCCTATAAAGGTTCTAGCCTCAATTTTCTGCAAAATGACAACAGATTTGATTCAATTCTAGTGTCACAAGTCCAATATACGGTCCAAATGTCTAATCTCCATTCTCCAACCAATGTGGAAACCATGAAGCTCAGAGGCACTAACTAGGGAGGCAGACAGGGTCACAGGAAGGCGCATGGTAGACTGGGTGGCTGCCGGTTGGCCCAACGCCGGCAGATTGGCGAGTGGTGGAGCGCGGCCACGTGCCCCCACGCAGACGCAGTTGCTCGGCGAGGTTAGGCTACGCGGTGGGGGCGGCAGTCGGCAGGGTCACTGGGGAGGGCCGGCGGCTACCCACGGGGGTGGGGCGGGTCCGCGCCCGCTACGCTGCGAGGAATCCGTCAGGGGAGAGGCAGTAGTCGTCGGTCGCACATGCATCGCGCTCGATGCGGAAGGGTCAGGGTTGGAGGTCACGGGATGACGAACATCTCAGCGTTTGAACAAAAATTTCATGGGCTGCTTTTGGGCCAAATTGCGGGTAGTCCTGGGCCTACCTAGACTACCCGCTGGGTCCGACACTGCTCAAGTTCCTGCTCTATTTTTGTTTCTTTCTGTTTAGTAGAGTTAAAACTGCTCATTCATATTGGCAATTCTATTCGTGCAGTTAATATTGCTGTAGCACTTGCCAATGAGTTTAAGCTTCGGGTTGGTTTGCTAGATGCTGACATATATGGACCATCTATTCCCACAATGATGAATCTCCATGCCAAGCCTGAAGTAAGTGAAGGTATCTGTTGGATCTCTTTCAGCACATGCCATGTGTACACCATATGCCTTCTTATATATGTTAAAACTGATAAGGCTATCCACCTAGGACTTTGGTTATCTGGTGTAGATTTTTTTAGCTCTCTTTTATCATAATTCATCATACCGTTGCATACTGGACACAACCTTGCTAAATTAAAAGAAAAAGTCAGAACGCTACGCTAAATATAAACACCAGGCAGCCCGAAATTAACATGGGAAAGTGTTTTGCACTGCTCACAATTTTAATATATGTCTAGCTGAGCAGTGAGCTAAACACAGCTATTTGGAAATGTAACTCTTCAGTCTTCACTATTCTTTAATACACGAATACCAATTACCCTGCCAAGCCTGTTTAACCTCTAGTAAAATAATTCCTGGATACTAGCATGCTTATAATACTGGCACCTTTATTTTGACTACAATTATGTTTGCTATTTCTTTGTGGGTTTATACTGAATTTTGTATTACATATATTTTGCTTGCAGACATGAAGATGATTCCAGTTGAGAACCATGGTGTGCAATGCATGTCCATTGGTTTTCTTATAGACAAAGACGCACCAATTGTTTGGAGAGGTCCTATGGTTTGTCTTTGCATGTCTTTCTTTTAACTTCTCATTTGAAGTGTCTAAATCCTTTGGGCATTTATCATATTAGCATTTCCTTTTCTATTTCATGTTTAGTGTGTAAAAACATAAACTGTTGCAACTTTGGTTACTTTCTGTTCTTGCATCTTAATGCAACAAAATTGGTCTAGGGCTAAGGATCCAGAAGGGCTGGTGCATGCGAACACTTTTATTTCTATATTTCGCTCCGTGATGTTACAATTTAATCTTATAGATGGTGAAGTGGCTAATATGAAAACATTGAATAACTGCTCGGAGAAGACAGCTTTTTGTTGCAGTTGATTGAAATATGTAATGAAAGTTAATTGGCTTTTGCTATATTAGAATTAGTTGCTATTGATAATCCTTTACATGGATACAATGTTGTCACTTCATATTTAAAATTTGTGTTCTTTTCTCAAGTTCATGTTGGCAATACTACTTTTCTCTTGGTATCAGGTAATGAGTGCTCTTGAAAAGATGACAAGGGGAGTTGCTTGGGGGAACCTTGATATTCTTGTTGTTGATATGCCCCCAGGCACTGGTGATGCTCAACTGTCGATGTCCCAAAGGCTTCGGTTATCTGGTATTTATACATCTGCCTATGAAGCTGCAAATGTTGATTGGATACAGAATTTGAATTTTATTTACTACATATTATTTTTGCAGGTGCCTTAATTGTTTCAACACCTCAAGATATTGCTCTTATTGATGCTAGAAGAGGAGCCAACATGTTCCGCAAAGTTCAAGTTCCTGTACAGTCCCATTAACTTTTCTTTCTTTTTCTCTCCATAACTGTTTGCGTGCATCACATTTTAAATTTCTATTTAAAGTTATAATTCTTTGGTTTATTCTCTTATTTTTGTCAGTTACTGTGTTGTAATCGATTGCATGGCAGCCCTGAAATAAGGGCATCACTCATCGACCTTAAGAATATGAACATTTCATTTTACTGATCTAACATTCATCATGATGCCTTTCTTTCCCATGCTCCAGTATATCTAGCTTTCACAGCACAGCTGAGTATTTTGCTTTCACAGATTCTGGGATTGGTAGAGAATATGAGTTGCTTTAAGTGCCCAAAATGTGGTGAGAAATCTTACATCTTCGGGGAAGATGGAGCGAAGAGAACCGCAGAGGAAATGGACATGAAATTACTTGGTGATGTGAGTGAATCTTGTCATAATTTATTGCAGTTGGCACCATTTTTTTAAGTTCTGATGATTATGGTCGTCTCTTTTATATCTGAGAAAAGGCTGAATCTATTTTGAGCATTAGACTGTTACTTCAATTTCTTTTTTTTATGAGTTTGGGATGTAGAGAACAGGCATGAACATTCTCAATTCTGTCGCAAAAAAAAGGGGACGCTCTCAATTTGGTCTTACTGCAGATGGATGATTGGCACATCAGTTTTATATATGTTTATGTATATACATATGAACTTATGCTACACAGCGGTTGTTTTTCTTCAATAGGTACCTCTTGAAATCAGCATCAGAACAGGTTCAGACGAAGGCAAGCCTATCGTTGTATCATCACCAAACTCTGCATCAGCGCAAGCATACATAAATGTTGCTGAGAAGGTGACTCAAAGGCTCAAGGAGCTAGCAGAGGAGCGACAGATGGGCCCAGAAATCTTACTTTGAGAAATTCAGGCCACTTTTGTACACACCTTTCCCTGTTTCACGTTATGGCGACAAAGAATTATATCTACTGATAAATAGAGTGTTGTTGGAAGTAAACTTTAAATTTACTCAAATAAAAATCTGCTGGCAACCTTGTCTTTGCCATGCATGTCCTTTGTCTAGTCTCTGCGTTCTGCATGACTCATTGAGTGATACTTATATAATACATACTATATCTTATGTGGACTGTGCTTCTGGCATGCATGTTTTATCACTTTAACACCTGTAGTACATTTTTAATGCACTTTTAAGTGGATTAACTGGAAGTCTGGTAATATGGCCAACGTGCTATCTTTTGAGCATAACATTCTACTGTGTTTTTCTCTTTTTCAGTTGCAAGGGCCAATGGATACAAACGTTTATTTCAGCAGCTCAAAAGCTTTAAAGTTACCATTGTCCATCTTTTTCTTCGCCCCTTGTACTTACCAAACTGATTTCACCAAAAGTAATAACCACTAACTGAATTCATCCGAACAACCCATTCTGCAATCAATATGGAATTCTAAAAAGAAAATATTTGAAATGTGATTTTACCTTTAGGACCAACAATGGTGTATAGAACGATACGGATTACAAAGAGAGAGAGAGGAGTATAACCAGGAACCATCTTATCCGTACCCTCTTATCTCGATAGAGAACTGTCATTGGGTATCACTCTAGTTAAAATTGTCCCTCATTTCATAATCCAGTCTTCGTCACACTGTATAAGTTTCTTTTTCTACTAAACCAATTTATCAACCTACATGAAAAGATATAGGTAGGTCAGCTGGCCAGGTCAGAATCTTTGTGCCAATTACAGAAACGATCGGTTCATCTGATGAATGGTACATGTGGACCAATGGTTAAACTAGAAGTTCAAAATGTTGTAGTTTACTTCTAAATTTGAAACCTGTAAATGTTTTATTTCATAGCCCAGATGGTTGCCACCCAATGCGTGCGCCAGGGCATGAAGAGGGCGAGGTTGCAAGTTCAATCCGCTAGACACTAAACCATTATGGCAGATTCATTGCTACACATCAGTTGTCTCGTACCTCTATACTTGGGTCTCCAGATTGAAAAAAGGTGTATATTTCATAAAGTAGCTTAACGATAAACACAAAAGTAAGAAAAAAAGGTTCCCATTATCTACTAAAACCACTTCAGCAGTGCCAACAAATGGTATTGATAAGGTTAGGTGGTCAACTAATCTATATGGTTCGACAGATCTTATGACTAGCTTCACCACTAATGAAGAATAAGGTGATACCATAACAAAGATAACACCGTGGTTTGAACCAAACCAAGCAAGGGTTGATGTTTTTAAAAAACATTCTAATAACTGCGAGGTGCAACAAGTTGTAAGGCACAACAATAAGTGTTTATCTATTCACCGCTTCTAAGAACAAAGTGTTATAACAAGATGTTTAACATCAACAAATCAATATTTCATGCACATAGAACATTCATCAATAATAAACGGAGTCACCACAATACACCTACTCACGGACTGAAGTGTTTTCCATCTGGGCACACAATTATTAACAAAAGTAGAATGATCTTCACACGATCTCAAACAGAACTTCACGAATTCCATCATTTTCTAAGGAAGTTGTTGAGAAAACTCTCAATGTCATACAAGTAAGTTACCTCATTTTTCATTAACCATGGCTAGTAAGAATTTGCACAATTACTAGGATATCTCCAGAAATAGTCTCAACTTTAACGACAGTGCAAATGTCGGTGGTGTTGACTGTGTCGATGTTGCATTCACGACGTCGGGTGTATGACACAATTCCTTATGTCTTTTTTTTTGCTTCATTTTCATATTTGCTAAAATCATCTAAGATAATCTATGGGATCCTGGTGCGAGCTCATAGTCGTTGGATTAAGCGAATGATTACAATGAGCTGACTAGTTACATATTGGTAATAATGTGAATATATAACTATCATGGTCTACAAATCAAATGAGATAGAAACCTATTTTTGAAGTGGACTGAGTTCTCGACAAGTGAGATAGGAATTCGAAGGCCTTCGGCTTTGGTCGAAGGTTGGACTGAGAGAGAGAAAGGAAACAATCAATGGGCCCACTCGTATTTCGGGTTTTATTTAAATGATCTCAACGAACTCTTTACATGGGGCTCACCCCCCCTTTTATAGATCAGGGATATGAGGATGTTTTGTTACACTTTTGCCTCTCACAAGTGCGAGCACATTCTCAGAATATCTAAGACCTCTACTTAACATCACAAGGGTGGATCAAACCTTCTTCTTCGACAACCGCCTTGCTCCATGGGCCTCAGCTACAGCCCATTAGAGGCTCATCAACACGTAGGGCCCTTTTACCATTGGGGAATGCCTCCATCATCTTTGGAATGTCTTTCATTGATAGGTTATATATGGGCCAATCTAGAAGTTGAAGATACCTGCAATGTATAAGCCTGCAAATTTGATGCAACACCATTAATGACGAAGAAACCACTAAGGAATTATTGATATAAGAAACACATCAAACATATAACTTATGTGTTTGATGCATCCACTTATATGGGCCAACTCTGTGATCCAAATATAATACAAATTTGATGCAACAACATTAATGACGAAGCCTGATCGGAGGACTTTTCATCAAGGTGGTTGTCCATCTCAGCTACACCTTTCTACTGGATGACTATGGTAATCTTAGAAAAAAAAAAGCAAAGCCTGCAAGCCGAATTGAATTTTAGAAAGCAAAGCCTGCAAATTGAATTGGTCTGGGCTAAGGATATTCTTGACTGATTTGATTTCTATATTGAATGATTGAAATAAAAAAGACAAGATTGCTTAGGCTATTAGAAATTGGTAACATCTCTAAACAATCCTACAACTGAAACTGAAACTGCATCTACAACATTAAAATTCGATCCAATGTGCATAGCACAATGTATTAGGCTCAAAAGGCTAATTTTTTACACAATATAGGCGGTCTAAATATTTGCAACAGCTCGTCACTTACGTCTAGATGAAAAAAATTAATGGATTAAACTTACTTACGGAATTCTCTTTGTTTTATTGCTACGGTCCTAAAGAAGAGGGAAGGTAAGGCAGACGTAGGGACAACATGCGACATTGAGGTTGTGGCCCCTGACCACTGGTGGTCTTTGCAATGGTACCATATAGCCGCCTGTTTATCTTGCGCTGCGTTAATGTTTTGCCTCGTACTACCGTTGTAGAGGAAAATATAGAGGAGGGTGATGGGTGTCCACACCCTACTGCTGCTATCATCTTTGGTGCTCGCAAGGTGGAGTGGATAGGTCCTACTGTTCCTTGTCGTTCCTTTGTGTTCGCCACCATTTTGCCGAGAGCCAGTGACTATTGTCGAGTGCCATGCTCTTTTCTGGCAACAACAGCTTGGACGGCGGACACCGCTCATAGCATCGCTGCGATCCCGTTGGCCAACGGTAAATTGCACCTTTGCGTGAGAACAAATCGCAACGTGCATGGCGCGCGATCTCTGCACCCCATGCGCCCACACCTCAGCTCCCAGCATATGCACTATAGGTCGGAGGACCCTACAAGCGTCACGACACCGTCACTCGCTTACCGCGCGGTCACACCCTAGTGCCCTACTATAGGTGACGGCATTTGCACAACGGGGCTTGGCTTTACCCCGTGTTGAGTGGTTGGGGGCGACCGTGTGCTGGGCCGGTTTGCCGGCAACCTTAACCTACTTGGGCTTGATGTTGCAAGACAGGAGGGCAATGGTAATCCATATGTATAAAAGATGAAGAGGCTCTCTAGAAAGATTGATTTTGTGTCCGCTTTCTAAAGGCACGGTCAAATGAATTGTTGACGTGTCTGATTTACTCCATCCGTCCCTAAAATCATGTGAACATGGCGTTTAAATCATGTCCAAAAAACATGAAAAACTGAGTTGTGGTTAGCTTTCAGGGAGACTGGTTTCTAAGTGGTTCCTACTGTGCTTGCATTTGTAAAAATGTATGGGTACATGTGTGTATTGTGCGGTTGTAATTGCCCCATGCCAGGTTAGACTTGTGGAGAATTCCCTAGAAACCATAATTCAATCCATAGAGCACATGCGTAATTTTGCGTCTGCTATTTCTACCTAAAAAACCGAGATTCACATGATTTTAGGGACAAACTCATTTTTGGCTAGCTGAAACGGAGCCCGGGCACCCAACGCGGACGGCGGATTCTGTTGGCAGAATGGACACGCGGCAGCGATCCACGTCGCGTATGTACGGGATGGATACCGGCTCCACAGAAATTTTCTCATCTTCCCAAGTCCACCTATCTCTGCAAGTCCGGTCCCCACAGGCCACAGCCCTCTCCACTCGTGCCCGGTTCGGCAGCCCAGGTCCAGATCCCCAGCCCGCCCCTCCCTCCGGCGGCAGTTCCTCGCCGGGGTCGTGCCTTCCCCTCCCTCCACCGTCTCCTCAGGTACCACTCCCTCCTCCTCTCACTTACTCCCCCCTTGTGACCTGGGGTCCCCTGCGCCGATTAAGCGAATTCCGAGCGCCTGGTCTCATGATTCGCGGGGGGCGCAGGTGCGATTTTGGCCCAGAGATCAGTCGTCAGGTTTTGCTGCGACGGCGTGTCCTCTGTCCTTCAGGTTTAGGGTTCGATTCGCCTTGCCCGGCGATATGTGATTGGTCGCTCTGACTTGATTTCGGCCTTTTGGGGGTGCACCTATCATTTAGATATTTGTGGAGTTCAATGGCTGTATATGCATCCCTAGTAGGGGCAGATTCCAGAGTTTATGCTTGCTTAATCTTAAATAAAAACGGTGCCGGTGAAGTTATCTGAGTGAAGAGATGAGCAGGATTGGATATGCATCCTCTTATAGATGAATACATACATGTTGTTCAGAGGGCAAAAGGTCTATTTATGCTGTTTTCTATGTGTGCATCTGTTGGAAACCAATACCTACTTAAGTGACCTGTGACTTCTAACAGATTTTTCATATCTTGTGGCTAGAACATATGGATGGACAGGTGGAGAACTTTATGGGGCATGACGAAGGTGGATTGCCTCAAGTTCCTTACAACGGAGAGCAGCCAAACCTGTATGATGATGTCGCGAAGCAGTACAGTGAAGGGCTAGGTGACCAGTACAACGAGCAACCTGGTGCTCAATATGATGAAGGGTCTGGGAACCCGTATAACGAAGAGCAAGCAAACTTGTACGGTGAGGAGACCGGGAATCAGTACAATGAGGACCCAGCAAATTCTTACCAGGAAGAGTTGGAGAATGCATTCAGTGGGGAGATGGCCCAACAGGACAACTCGCAGGTCAACAATGTTGACGATAACAAATGGCCTGGATGGCCAGGAGAGAGTGTTTTCCGTATACTGGTTCCAGCTCAGAAGGTTGGATCTATCATTGGACGCAAAGGGGAGTTTATCAAGAAGATGTGCGAGGAGACTAAAGCGCGCATCAAAATACTTGATGGCCCGCCTGGTGTACCAGAAAGAGCAGTAAGTGCCTTTATGGATTTTGTATTTGATTAGTAGTCTCATTGGTTCAAACTAGCATATGTGCCACTCTGTGTGCGGGTCCACCCATGAAGTTCATTTTGTTTTATTTCATGATGCGTTTTTGTTACTAGCTGGTCTGCTAGGAACATCTTATGTAGACCTAGATACTCTGCCTTCTACTCACTCCACTCCACATATGAGCACTGGAGTTGGTATATGCTGTTCCTCGTTTCAACATAAAACATACAGGGGAAACAGATAACCGTTTGTCCAACTGAGTAACTTTAGTTACTGAGTCTTAAAACAGAATTTTTTGGTTTTCCTAAAATTTAGGAACATTTGTTTTATTTTAGTTGAGGGTTTGCAATGAATGCTAAAACTGGTAATATTTTCCTTATCTAGTGTGGGTTTTGTATCTTGTATCAAATGCACATTATAAATTATATAATATAATAATGAATATAGTGGAGGAGTCGGCATCTTTGTGTAAGGAACATGTCAATTTTTCGTCATGGCTCCTAGTTGGGATCATCCTTTCTTCACAACTTGAACTTAATAAATGTGCCACAACTCAGTGTAAAAATTAAGAAGCATAATTAATATCCTGACAACACTGAGAAAGTTAAACAATGAAGTTCTGCACGCTAAAGAGTAGATCTAAAACTGACTTAAAAAATTGACAGTCCACCAAAGGCCAAAATTGGGAAGCTTTGATAATGATAACACAGATCAATGTTTGCAGGTTGTGACTGCAGTCTAAGGCCCCAAACCAAACAACGTTTCCAAAATGGTTGATCTGACATGGTTCTGAAAGTCCAGTTTTGTGCTCCTGTGCTGCAAATATGAATAGGTCATTTCATTATTGGATGAAGATCTCTTTCAAGATGCTCCTTAAACTATCTGGTAATTTCACGAACTTTTTTATTTTTAACTAAAGGAAATAACTAAATGGAAGAGGTTTTTTTTTTTTTTGCGATTGACTAAATGGAAGAGGTGAAAGGATAAAATATTTACCAAGTTGTCTACATGCAAATGAATATTTTGAAATTCATATGCATGATGACATAGGTATTGAATTTGATTTTTGGATGAAGATCTCTTTCAAGCTTTTCCATAAACTATTTGTTAGTTTCATGACTTTTTTTTTCATTTTTTTGTACCAAAGGAAATAACTAAAGGGAAGAGGTAAAAGGATAAAAAATGGAACAAGTTGTTTACAAGATAATGAATATACTATATGCGCTACATAATTTAAAAATTCATTCGCATGATGACATAGGTGTTGATTTTTTCTTGCAAAGTATACATACATTTGGAGAAGTATTATTTTGGAAGTCTTTGCTAAATTGTTCTTGGGAAAAGATCAAGTGTTTGCTTAAGAAAATAAATTTCATGCTATTTACATGATCGGCAATTGAGTAAAAGAGAAAAATACATATTTTTCTTGCACTTTAGTGAATTCCACACAAAAAAGCTCGTTGCATTTAATAAAATATGAAGCAATTACTATTGGTGAAGGATATGATAAAGAAGTTTACTAAGTGAATAACAAAATAAAAGCAACTCTTCTGATCGGTCATACTTGAATTCTTCACCATTTGTTGATTAAATTTGTAGGATCATAGGATGGAATGCTCTACTGAACTTTGGAAGCTTTCATTTGTGCTGGCATTTCAGCATCAGATGCATTTGTTGTTGTGTGCTTGAGCAACAATTACTATTGTAGTATGAATAAAGTAAAGCTAAGCTTAAGTAGATGGTTCACATGACTATATTTTGGAATTACCATTTTTTGCGCTTGAGGTGGAAAATTTATATGTCGTTATTAAACCATACTGCCATAGTTGATTTCTTTTATGAAGAGGCATCATTTAACTTTGCAAGTAGGGTGTATATTGAATCTTTTGATTACAAGTAACCCAACTAGGAAAGTTTTGTCAATTAGAAATTTTGAAGTTGACCTAATCGAACTTATGGCACTGACCATTCATTATACTTGTTCCAGATGCACTTTTTTTTTTTGAATGCTAGTGTCATCATATCTTATGCCGTTCATTGAGCTCATCTAGGTCTAATCATTAAGCAACGATAATGTTTTGTGGTATCAGCTCCTTTTAACTATTAATTCATTTGGTGATTTTGTCACTTTCACCTTTGAAGGTAATGATTTCAGCAAAGGATGAACCAGATGCACCTCTCTCTCCAGCTATGGATGGCTTACTTCGAGTTCATAAAAGAATAACTGATAGTTCAGATGGTGAATCTGGTCAGCCTCAACGAAGTGCTGGTAATATTGGACCAACACGACTTCTAGTGCCATCTTCGCAAGCTGGCAGCCTTATTGGCAAGCAGGGAGCAACTATTAAATCAATACAAGATTCTTCAAAATCTGCTGTCCGTATTGTTGGTAAGATTCATCGTGTTTCTTCTCTGCTATATATGCTAGATTTATCCCTCTTTGATATGTTGCATGAGTTGCATCCTTAGCTGTGTGTTCTGTGTTGTGACCTCAGCTTGGTTAATGGCCATTAGGAAATTGCGATACTACATCCCTTTGCTATCCACATAAATAAATGCATCTTATTTGGTCCTTCAATGTGAATATTAGATGTTTGTGGATCCATGCCAAGCACCAACCTGTTCGGCATTGAAGAAAATGCTCTTCTGAGCAGGATATTTAGTTATGAACTGTGGAATCTAGTCTGTTTAACTGATTTACCATGAAACTTGGAAACTAAATGATGTTATAGTTCTTTTTTAAATCAAGAACAATGAGAAAAAAAAGGTTTGTTGGTGATGCTTTGACATGTGTTGTTGTAAACGACCTAAAAGTTCATTGATCTACTGGTTATTGTTTTAGAGAACAATGCTACACATACAGGCTATCTTTAAAAAAAAAGATTTGCTGATTTGTAATGCAGAAAATATAACTACACACATACTACAATATTATCATTAGTCATGGTTTTTTCTTTTACTCCATAACCGGGCGATAATCTTCTCTCCGACTCTTGAATTTTATTGCTTTCCCTTTCTTCTTCCTTAGTATAGCATGCATGGAGGAAATAGGTGATAATCTTCTCTCCGACACTTGAATTTTTTGCTTTCCCTTTCTTCGTCCTTAGCATGCATGGAGGAAATAAGCATGTATGGAACGGAATAAAACTACGATTCTGGTGAAAATCTTCTCTTCCACATCCCAATTTTAGTTACTGTCAACATATGCTAGATTTACACTCAACTTGTGCTAGAGTTATGCTAGAATTGGTTTAACTATGATTCAGGTGAAAATCTTCTCTCCCATACCCCATTTTAGTTACTGTCAACTTGTGCTAGATACTCATACTAGATTACAGTGATTATTTTGGTGTAAGAACTGGTGTAACTAAAAATTTGGCTGTGGGGAATATATATTTCACCCTATTCTTACAATGCCTTTAATCTGGGTGTGGAACTCTTGCTCATAAAATTTGGGTATAGGAAGAAAAATTTTCAACTGGTGATGATATAGCAAAATTGTTAATCATTTGTTTGTATATTTATACTGGTATGTTGTTGTCCTCCAAGGGCGCAAACTTCTAATTCGGGGTTTTATACTTTTCTTCAGAGAATGTACCTCCTGTTGCACTAAATGATGATAGAGTTGTGGAGATACAAGGCGAGCCTCTTGGCGTCCAAAAAGCAGTGGAATTAATAGCAAGTCACTTACGGAAATTTCTTGTTGACCGCAGTGTTCTTCCATTGTTTGAAACACATGTAAGTTTTTTTTGTTTATTTTGGCATCTTTTATTTCTGTCAGCAATGCTGTTTTGCATGCAGTGTGTGACAATGTAAATTTTAATCTCTGCAGATGCAGATGAAAATGCATGGTATGCCGAGGGAGCAACCAGTGCCACCTCCCCAGCATTGGGGCCCTCCTCAAACCTGGGGCCCTCCTCCGAACATTCCTCCAGGTGGTCCTGGTTTTGGAGGGAATCCACAGTTCATGCCTCCAAGGCCGCAAGACAGTTATTATCCTCCACCTGATGCCCCCCATATGGAAAAGCAGCCGCACTACGGTATTTCTGCATATGGTCGGGAGGCCCCACCAAGTGGTGCTTCTGCTACAGGGAATCAACTCCCCCGTCTTGCCGGTTCTCAGGTAAGTTCTATTGCACTTAATCTCAAGATGGTTTGTGCTCTCATTTGGTTGGTGTGCCAAGCAGGTTCTGATTTTTATGTATTTTTGAAAGGTGACTCATAACATGCACATTCCCCTTGCCTATGCTGATGCTGTGATTGGGGCAGCTGGTGCTAGTATCAGTTATATCCATAGACACAGCGGCGCGACAGTAACTATTCAAGAAAGCAGAGGTGCACCTGGAGAGATGACTGTGGAGATAATTGGGACTGCAGCCCAAGTTCAAACTGCTCAGCAACTGATCCAGGTACCTTTTCTGCTGTGCGTTGCACGTGTCAGAAATTTTGTCAGTTAGTTGTGGTCTTTAGTTCTAGAATTTGCTCACGTGATGCTATATTGCACCATCTCTTTTAACGAATACATATGTCTCCTTTCGATGCCCCCCTTGCTGTTGGCTAATGTGACCTTTTTACTCTGCAGAATTTCATGGCAGAAGCTGCTCCCCCAGGCCCACCGCCAGCTTCAAACCCTCCCGCTCCACCAGTTGATCCGAGCTATGGCTCTTACCCACCACCATATGGAGCACCTCCTTCCTATGGTTCTTCGGTAGCTGCCGGGCCTCCTCCGCAGTACAATGGTGGCAGCTACGGTGGCCCGACCTACCCTCCCAGCTATGGTTATTAGTCATCACAAGTAGCAGAGGATTTGCCCTCTTTTCTTAAAGGATTGTTGTTGCGGTTTCTTTTTCCTTGTATGATGGTAAGGATTCAGTTGCCGAATTATGACAATGTGGAGCTGAACGCCCTCCTGCTACTGTGTATGGTAAAGATCCTTATGTTAGTTACATTCATGAGTGTGTTGTGTGCTCGTTGCTCGGTTGTTCTGTTTTATGTGAGCGCCGACAGTGCGTCCTTGAACTCGGAGCTTTGCTATTGCCTGCATGTTTTTTGGAGCCACATATTTAGGCAACTTGTGGACAAACTTGAAAGATGAAGGTGACCCAATGTTCTACGGTCTTCAAACATATAGAAACAACATTATGAAGAATAGTATTCTAGTCGGATCGTAAGATGTATAGTGTCTGTGGAAGACATGTTTGCACTGAAAAATCAAACAAGCGTCAATCTGCCATGACATGTTATACATTCAAAAAGGTGTCGTGAGTCGTGACCAACCAAAGAGTTTCTTAGATGTTAAAAAAAAAAAACCCCAAAGAGTTCTTATTGGGGTCTCGGTTTTCGATACAGTGCGTGTGCGAGCTAGTCTCCGTTGGGTCATTCTAAAAAAAAAAAAGTGTCAGTGGGATCCTAGTTTAGTTTCCAACATTCATTTTTGGGGGGAAAACCAGAAAAGTTTTATTCCATTAAACTCTAATTCTACGAAGCTTTTATCATTTCTTTTCATCAATATGGTGACATGCTGACATACATGCCTGTGAAACTCTCGTCAAACTTCCATTGAGATTGGCGAAAAAGAAGGAAGCTAGGCAATTCTGACATTAAATAGTAATTAAGATGCTGTCAGCGAGTAATTGTTAACTGATACTGTATAGATAAAGCAACCGGCTAATAGATTTTTTCTTGAATTTATTGGCCCTGCTTTTGTTTGGTGATCCACCTCCTTTTGCAGTAGGGAGTAGGATCTGATCCAATAAACCTATGTGAAGATAGCATGCAAATAAGATGGTGCTGAGATCTTGTTTGGCTCCCAAAAGAATCTTGGATTTCACTTTCCTATGTATCCCTCCAACCAACCTAAAACAAATTATGTATCTATATTTGTGCAAATAAGATAGATGGTGCGTATAAGGGTTTACGAACATCTGTTCATAGGGGTGAGTATACATATGTGTTGAACGTCTATATCTATACTTTTGTAATTCGAAAAAAAAAATTATCCCTCACCATTCTCGTTTTAAAAAATCTCGCATGCTTTCCTGCCTTAATTGTTGAACTCGATCTTTCGGCCACTCTGAGAAAAAGAAAAGGAATTGAAATTTCCTTGTGTGATGTCACTTAGAGAATTGAATTTCCTTGTGTGGCTCCATATCTTTCGGTCACTCTGGTCTTTTTGAGAGAAAAAAGAAAGTATGGAGAATTGAATTTCCTTGTGTGACTCCGTTGAACCGTGCATTAATTTCCATTTTGCAGGGTTGATCGCAGGGTCGGTCTCCTCTGCTAGGTCGGTGGGGAGCAAAAGCAAAGCTGTAAACCGCGTGAAAGAGAGACACGAGCGAGCATTTTATCGAGCTTAACTTAAAAAAAGGGGCCGCTTCTGAGTGAGTATATAGCAGGTGTAGGTTGCCGAAATGTTAATTAAGGCGTGCATGGTCTAAAAAAAATTTGCCGCCTTGTTAAATGTTAAGCATGCATTACATACACTAATCCTTGTGATCAATATATAATCTATGCATAGCTCCCTTTACAGCCATTATTTATATATAGAGAGATGGGGAGACACATCATAGCATAGCTCCCTATACCGCAACACCACCAAGCACATCACCAAATTCCTGCACTCATGTCGCTTGCTCTCTCTGCCACTGCCAGCTTCACCAAGATCCAGTTAGCAGCATACAGTATCATGGCCAATAAGGTGTACGTGCTGAGGCGGCCTGCTGGCACGACGGCGACTGCTGTGGCCGTCCTACTGCTCATCGTCGTCGCCTCCTCGGCCGTGCCAACCGTCGTCGGCGCTGGGAGGCCGGGTCCTCTGCGTGCGGCGGCGACGACGACAATGACGACGGTGGCTGCCACGAAGCCTGATCAGACGGCGACGTCGATGGCCACGACTGAATCATCAGGCGCCGGGCCGTCCGGGTGCAGCTTCAGCCCCAGCATCGGTGGCGGCAAGTGCCCTCATCACGGGGTATCCAGCCCACCAACGGCTAATTGATATGCCAATCGACGGGCATATATATGCATATATGGCGCCCCGATTGATCGATCAAATATATACTCGTGTGGACGTACGCATGCATGTGTATAGATTGATTGGGGGCCCCCCGGCTCATGCATCTATATGTATCATGTACGTGTCTCATCGTCAGTTGCATTGTTGGTTTCATCTACTATATATGAAGGAGTGATCGAGCTTATTAGCCTATATATGTATAGGTACGTACGGTGCATGCCACATGCGTGCGTGTGTTGAGCATGCTAGCTTATTGAGTTATAGTAAATAGCTAGCTAGCTCATCGGCCACCAGATCGATCATGATTCATGCATTTGTCATGAATGAAATATCTAGTAGTGCTCCAGTTCCAGCTACATATATATGCATATGCATGCGCGTCAACGCGTGCTATGCGCGTACATGTTGTGGTGTTTCGTTTTTGTCGTTCGGCTACTACCTTTGTATTGCTGGAGAATACTTAGGGGATATCACGTTCATTATGTGTGGTACGGTCTTGCATCGTCATCGTTCGCCATTTGAATTATAATACAACAATTGACATGTAATTTACTCGCTCCATTATTCCAAGTTATAAAGCATTTTGAATTTATCTAGATGCATAGAAAATCTATGAATCTATGTCAAAATTAACGTTTTATAATTTGCAATGAGAGAAGTATCAATCAACTAGTTGATTATTCTTTTTTTGTCTGCAATGAAACTCGTTCCCCACGTACTTCTTAAGAAATTACAATAATTCTATATTTGAATCAAGTAAAAAAAAACGTAAGTTTGACTAAATTTAGAAAAAATATCAACATTTATGTTCATAAATAGGTTTATTATTATGAAAATAAATTCCATGTTTAGTTTAATATATAATACTAATTTAGAACTATAAATATTTATATTTACTTTAAATAGATGCTTGGTCAAATCTAAAATTGTTTGACTCTTAGAATTAGAATTGCACGT
>DXKC01000480.1:0-19320 GCA_031170775.1 Cymbopogon citratus
TGTATATTTTCAGGAGACCATATATTTGCATAGTAGTCATCTACTGTAAATTACTTAGCTGCTGACAAACTTGAGTGTCAGAGCATGAAGGCACCAATATAATTGAATTAAAGTGCAGGAACTGGAAATTGTTAGTAGAATTGTTATGTTAGTCCACCTAACATATCTCTGGGTATCAAGAGCTTCATCATTGCTCCTGTTGCAGCATTGTGAATGATTAGCTTTTTATTCCTGAAAAGAAGTGATCTCGTGCAGGTCGTTCTTTGGCTCATGAGAGTGGCTAGATAAGGTAAATTCAGTGCTGCTTTCAGATGTGCTTGGTTTGTTCTAAGTTTTGATGATTTGCCTTGCTGCTTTACATCTGAAAATTGGACCTCGTGATGTGTAGTTCCACGGTGGAGACTGACACCAGCCTTGAGCCGTATATGGGCAATTAGGCATGAAGAACTCTACTTTGCGGCCCCTCAGTTAACCAGATGATCCCACGAGATAGACTCACGGCTAACATCCTGTGTCCTGGGAAACTATGGCCCCTATGATTCACCGAGTATGACAGTTGACAGGCTACTGAATGTAACTTTGGATAAGCATATTTAGTTGTCTGTTTTCTTGTTTTGTCTCGTGTAAGAGTAAGATATATATATGCAATGTGAACACCTGGCAACTGTTATAGAAATCCAGCCATATTCATATTACTTGCCTGATTTTCACCTGAATAGAACCACAGCGGGCCATAACTCGCGCGCCCGCGCGCAAATCACTGGTATATATGGAGTCGGTAACGTACGTGGTGTCAGAAACAGTTTCCCTCTCGACCACGTCACGGTGTGCAGTAACCTTGATGATTCCCTGTTGCACTGGAGTCGCTCAGGGCTTCCCCCAACGCGACACGTTGGCTTACTGTCCCAGCATCCAGCTAGGCGTACGAATTTGATGTCTCGTAGAGTGGTGGTCTCCAGCTTGAGACTGACCGCACTGGCTCCGGAATAAACGTCCTGCAGTAAAATTTTAGCGTAAAAACAGCTGTACCGCTTCCGGTATTACGTTCGCAAGCACCAGCCATCCGGAATGCAGAGCGCTGTCCGGTTCCTACCGTAAACCAGCACGGGCGTCAGGCAGCAGCGACAGCGCCTCTGCGCGTGCATGCACGCGCAAGTTGCATTGGCGGACCCCACTACTTCAACCACCAAAAAATGTTATAACTCCAAAACCAAAGGCCAAATTAAATTCCGATTACACCATTGAATTCGTTACAATTAATCCTTCAAAACAAGATCTCACATGGATATATTTAGATAAAATTTATTTATAAATATGTGGATCCCACCTAATATAGAGTACGGGATATAAAGGATGATGGATGCGGAAGAAATGTATATAGAGAAAAGAATATTAATGACTAGGATGGATAGAAAATGGTTTTAGAGGATGATGAGTGCGGATAGTCTGAGGAGCAGATGAAGAGAGAAAAGCCGCTATATGCGCTCGCCATGTTCTTTGGATTGTTGGAGTAACGTTGATTTGTTGTGAGAGAAAAACACTGCTAAATGGTTGGTTGATAGCAACGATGAGAAGCGAACAGAGCGGCTATCCTTTTGCTTTGTACAAACAATTTTACATGACCACAATACCATGACTTTTTTCCTACTAAAACCACAATAACACGACAATATGACATGCATGGATTTATGGTGGTTTCAGTTTCTTTTCTTGCAAACGTGGACAAGAAATTCGGGTTGGGGCTAAAGTAGCGTAGGCATTGTTTAGTTCCGGGAATTGGCGTTAGAATTTCTGTAACGTTTCGTTTGTATTTGGTAAAAATTATTTAAATTTTAACTAATTAGGCTCAAAATATTCGTCTCGTAAAGTACAACCAAACTATACAATTAGATTTTGATTTTATTTACATTTAGTATTTTATGCATGTGCCGACATTTTAATGTGACGGGGAATTTTCTTTTTGCACAGTGAAATTTAGAGGTGAATTTGGGATCTAAACATGGCCGTAGTTTGCATTGGGGAAGCCCTGAGGAAATGACGTGCATGACTCGTTGACGAGGACAGGTCAACAATATCCTCCAGAGTACTGAAAAAAATTCCAAGCATGTCCTGATGATGAGACGGACTAGCCAAACAATGGTCACGGTGGAACACCGCAAGAGTGTGATTTTGACAACCTTCGCGAGTTATACGTATGCGCGGGCCTGCGTGCGTGTGAGTGCCACCTCAGGGGACCACTTCATCAGTCTTCAGGTTGTGGAGTCCTGCCACAGCTCGGTGTTCTGAATTCGAATGCTTCTTGTGGTTACAGTTCGATTCTCGCGGCACGGTCCATGATCCATCAATGCCGCGCCTATATGATTATGATTATGATTATGATTATGATTGCAATCAGTGGCGACGGTGACGGCAGGCCGCGGTCGCGGGCACGCATGCACGCGAACCACGCCGTCCACGCGCCAGCGGATCGCCGTCGCCCGTCGCCGGGCGGGGGACCACCATGATGGGATGAAAGAAACCGAGACGGGAGCTCGACACCGACAGCAAGGGACGCCACACGACGGGGTGCCCGAGCCCAAGCCCAACCTTGGAATGGAATTGCATTGGATTGGATGGTTGGGCTGGGCCTTCGCGGTAGCGGGCTAGCGACTAACACAAATGGCTCGTGTTGTAGCCCATCAACAGAAATTCAGCCCAGGTCCAGTTAGCCTGCGTTTATCATCATCAACTCAATCCCTGTCGGTCCTATCCTATCCCCATTCCGCCACTCCCCAGTCCGCGCAAGGCTGCCGGACGGCGAGGCAAGCGTGCTCGGCCAGACGGCGGCAACCCCGTCGATTCGACGCGCGGACACCGGCAAGTCCCACCCGGCGAGGCACGAACGCCGGCAGGGCTGACGACGCGGTTCCCACAGCCGCCGCCCGCCATCAGAGTTCAGAGTCCATGAGCAGATAAGCCGCGCGCCGCGCCACGCCACGCCGCGGCCACCACACGTACAACGTAAGCGCGTGAGCCCGGTCGGCGGGCGGGCATGGGGGCGCTACCGGTGGCGCACAAGCTGGCTCTCACGGCCCCGTTCCTCCCGTGCCGCCACCAGCGCCGGAGCCGCCGCGCCGCGGCCCACTGCCGTCGCGGCCGGCGGTACGGAGCCGTGGTGGCGTACATGGAGCCGAACCCCAACTCGCCGGGGGCCATCGCGGGGCGGCTCATCGGCGCGCTCCCCGTCGTGGGCCTCGTCGCGCGCATCCTCAGCGACGAGGGCGGCGTCGGTGGGGACATCATCGACTTCGCCGAGTTCCGACGCCGCGTCAGCAAGAAGTGCACCGTCATGGACTCCAAGGCCTTCTATGACTTCAACCAGCGCCGCGGGAAGGTACCTTTCGCCGTTGCTCTGGTTATCTGTCTATGGTTGCTGGTTTGTACACGTACGGCTGCGCACAGCTTCTGAATGGAATGATAAATCTTTTCGTCGTGTGGGGGGGCAGCCTGGAGATCCCTTCTACGTTCTGCTGTGCTGCTGGCTGGCCGCCATTGGCGCCGGGCTGCTCAAAACAGAGGAGATCTTGGAAGGCGTGGCGCGCCTCCGCATCTCCAACGACATCGAGTTCGAGGAGGAGACCTTCATCGACATGATGAGGGCGGCAAGGGAGGTAATGCTAATTGCTAAGAGCTTTTTGATCTTTTTGACGATACCATCACTCTACAATCTGCATTGCAACGGCATAGTATGCTAGAATCACCGAAAAACATCAGTTGATCTGATCAAAGAAGATGGATTGTGTGTGATGATTGGATATTGATGCAGAAAAGGGCGAAGCTGAAGGCTCCAGTTCCGCAGATACCGATGGAGACGCGGGCTGAGAAGGCCCTGGAAGCCATCTACGTCTGCTGCTTCGGGCAGGACATGGTGGAGGCAGAGGACGAGAAGCTTCTCCGGACGATACTGAACGCGGTCTTCCCCTCCGTCGGGAGGCCGGCGGTCGAGAGGATGGTGGCGACCATGGCCAAGCAGGTGGCCTCCGGCGAGAGGAAGCGGGACGGGAGGACCGTGTCCAAGGAAGTGCAGCAGCGGCAGCTCAAGGACCTCGAGTTTCTGAAGCAGAATAAGTTGGAGTCATCGTGAAGCAGCTGGCGATCAGAAACTTGTTGTGGACACTCTGTAGTCCAAGAGCACAAATCACGCGACGGGATTCGCCAGTTGCAGGCTTGCTTGGTTCCTTTTGGAATTGGAACAACGGATTGGTGAAGGAATTTTGTAGGCTTAGAACGGAATTCTATATGAACGGATTGGTTCCTTTTGGAATTCTAGGCCCGCGCGTATATGCATGTATGGCAATGTGCAGTCCTTTGGAAGTTGGATTGTTGGAAGAGTTAAGTGGCCATACTGAAATCCTACACAGCTCCTAGCTCCATCCATAGAAACTTTTGAGCAAATCTGACTTGAGATCCTACCTCCCTGTCCCTGGCCTTGTGGCCATCTCTCTTCTATTCCTGTATTGTTTTTTTCCCTGTATATTGCACCCAAAATCCCAAACCAAACACTACACTAGAAAGTTTCCTAGTTTCTTAATATCTATAGGACAAGTGACATTCAGCTCTAATCCTATGGTTTTTCCTAGCCCTATCTTTTAGAAATCGTTCGCTCGAATTCATGAGGTGTGCCATGGAGCTCTCCATCTCACTGTAAATGAAATTATAAAAAGTAAAAACAAGATCCAGAGCAACTAGACGTTTTTCATTAAGATAAGAAATAAAATAGGCACTCGAATTCAAACTGAAAAGGACTAAAACCTGAGTGGTTGAGATGCACGACCACACATTCCATCCCAAATCAGTTGAGTTGTACTAGCTCCTCTGTGAATGATATTTCTATGCAGAACCATTTTGTTGTCTATGCAAAAGTAAAATAAAATAAAATCCCTCCAAAGAGTCCATCAATGCCAATGAACATAATTGAAAAAACGTAGGTTCATGGGTCAGACGAGTCACCAGTGACAACATCATCGCGAGTACTACTTTGCCAGTGGCTGCATTGTTTGTATCAAACATTTCTACCTTAATTACAAAGATGCGCAGATATTTTGGGTAGAAAAGACATTAATTTTCTGCAGAGTGTGAAATCAACACTGCTGAATCGCTGGCTGGTAAGCGCTGATAGTCCGAACGAACAGACCGTGTAGAAAAAGAGCATTAAAGAAGTATACAAGCTTGATGATTGCAGAGAGTGGCAACTGGTAGTATTTGCTTTGAGTACGAGTGTGCGTGTTAACGATTGTGGACAGGACAGAGAGAGGCGAGGGTGTGGACTGTGGACTATGTATGCGCAGCGCACCTGATTGCCGTGTTGGTTGCCGATGGATGTGCCCAAAGGGAAAGAGTGAAACTGTCACAGCATGATCTAACCATCACTCGCAAGCCTCCAAACCATGACATGCGGTGTTCCACTCCATGGTGGATGCCAGCAAGCTAAGCCAAAGCTTTGCCGCTGTCTTCTCCATGGAGACAAGACAAGCACAGGGCGGCTACACGAGGAGCAATGCCGTTGTTAGATCATGCTGGCAGCTTCACTCTTTCTCTTGGGCACTCAACTCAACTCACACCATTCCTCGGATCCAGGCTCCGGTCCATGGCCCCCCATGGCACAGCAGCTCATACAGCTCAACACACCACATGGCCATCCGCCACTGCTTATATAGACGAACCGACGGACGCCGGACGGACGGATCGCCGGGCAGAGAGCCAGCAGAGACCGCCCTCGGTTGGGGGTCACATGGGGACAGCTGCCGGTCAAGGTGGCGCCCGTGCGTAAACAATCCTCGCCGGCTCGCCCTGTCGCTGACCCGGCGAGCGCGAGGGAGGGGCATCGGATTCCGAGGCCGGCGAACTGCCAATCAGCGCCGAGTCAAACGCGGGGGCAGCACATGCACGTCGCGGCGCGTCGCGCGGAGGAGGAGCACTGGCGGAACGTGGCCTCCGTCGCCCTTGCGCTGCCGCTGCCGCCGCGGGAATTAACTGCGCGCCCCCGCCCTGTCCTCGCCCGCAAACAAATTCCGTCTCGAGAACCCAAAACCCCCGACTTTTATAAACGGTTTTTTGGACGAAGGAGAAGTGGACACTGGAGAAGGGTGGTCCATTCAGTTCAGAGATGCAGGATAGTCAAACATATCCGAGTGCGTTTTACTTGTAAAATATTCAACCAAAACAAACAAAAGTACTCCCTCCGTATCGGATTTAGAAATCGTTTAGGACAGCGACACGGTCTCCAAAACATAACTTTGACCTCTTGTTTATATAAAAATATTTATAAAAAATAATATATGTATACTTTTATGAAAGTATTTTTTAATACAAATCTACTCGTATAATTTTTATATTTGTAAACTCGGTAATTTAAAAGTTATCGATGATTTATATTCCCAATGTTTGGCCCAAACCTTGTCTAAAACGACCTCTAAATCTGATACGGAGGGAGGAAGTATGAAGTAAGGTTGATAGGTCGGGGCAATAATGAACACAAAGCCAAGTTTTCCAGATCCGTGCTGTGCAGCATGCTACTAGAAGATTTTAAGATCTGTGCAGCATGCTAGAAGAATCAGCAGGAGATCGAGCACAGCCCAGCTCACGTGTCACCTTTGCAAGATGCCATGGGTAACGGTTTAAATACGACGAACAGTGACAATGTTATCACGACACGCGTATTACTGCACACAAGAAGATGGACAAACTGTCAAAATTGTTTGGCAGCCTCTGACTGTAGAGAGTGGTACACGATACGGGTTTCCGAGGAGCTCATGCCCAAACAAGGCTGGTGAAATCAACATAAATAACCTCCAGAAAACACAACTCAAAGTCTCAAATGTCATTAATTGTTACAAGTACATGGACGAGAGTCGCTGGCTGACTCAGTTTTTTTTTTCTAAAAGAATAAAAATAAATAAATAATACAATACACGTACAGAAACAAATGCGGCGGTCTAGCAGACAAATGCCTTGGGGCACCAATGACCTAAATTGATAACTTAAAACCCCCCATCAACTGATGATGGCAACAATGAAAAGGGGAAAAGGGAGACGGGGTTACACATACATGATCAGATGACAACTACTACAAGTGGACCAGATGCCGTGCAGCTACAAAACTGACTGACTCGGAGGAGCTCTGGCGACCAAAGCTGCTAGCCTTGGTCCCACTTCTCGTGTTCTGCCAGGCTGCGCCTGAAGACCAACTCGCTGAGAGCAGTGAAAAGGTCAGGTTAGAGCATCAAACCTCTGAGGCTGGCCAGATGTCATGCCTGCAGAAACCACCTGCCTTGACCTTCCCCTGCGCTTTGCCAATGTTGGTCACGACTTCACCACCAAGTTTCTCGTTCATTCAGTATCCATATTTTCACCTCGTGTCGTAACATGTGGGCAAGGAGCACAGTGACTTGTAAATCTGCTCAGCTTTGGGCCGCTTAGATGCATGTCCTCTGGTACACTGGTAGAAGAGATCTATCAGATGTCTCAGTTTATCTGCATGAGCATCAGAAGTGATCCCTAACTTCAGCCTCGTAGCTGGTTCATCTATTGTCCAGAATGCCTCTAATTCCTGAGTTAGCCTTGGCCTCTGTTTCTTCCTCTGAAGGGACAGGATTAGAAAGATGATTATACATTCATATATGTAACCACTAGAGCAACTGTAAAAACAGTAATTTACTTCTGATACGAAGGGGTCTTACCAGTATCAGATCATATATTTCAGAGTCAGGAAGTCCCTGGTAAGGCATCCCTAGCGTAAGCATTTCCAATAGAAAACATCCAAATGACCAGATATCTACTTCCTGCATCCAAGAAACATCTAATCAGCCAACTGAACCTCTTGTACAATGTGAATCCAACAGACTAAATAGTTTTGTACAATGTACATACATAGGGGGCTAAGTATTAATACTAAAATGGTTCTTCAGTCCAAATGAATCTCAATTTACTAAAATTGAAGTGGATTTGAAATGTGAATCCAACAGACAGACATGTACCGAAAGATCAGGGCTAAATTTATTATTGCAAGATAATTGATTCCCAGATCAGAACATATTTCAAATTCAAATAGAAGCCACATTCAAAACATGTGTATATACATACTTAATGAAACCATATAATATTCACAATGCAGGTTGCTAAGAACAGAATATCCACCAAACTCACCAACAAGCATGCACAGTAATAACTGAACAAATATATATAATGAATAAACAACAAAACCATAATTATCTAACAAATTCTTACCAGACCATAGTGGTGTTTTTCGTGCATGGCCTTAACGATTTCCGGAGCCATCCAACAAGGCGTTCCAACACAAACATTGGGTGGGTGTGTACCAAGGTGAGATATACAGCATGTATGGGATAAGGAATGCAAAGGAACAGATCTGTCAAAATCAGAGAGTTTGACAATGGGTGCACCAGCATTCATCTTGGAATCCAGATCAATCAAAACATTCTCACTTTTTATGTCCCTGTGAATAACTAGCTTCCTGTGCATCTCCAACAATGCACAAGCAACTTCCCGAGCAATGTAAACTGCCAGATCAATGGGGACATAGTTCTTGCCCTCCTTCAGTAGCTTTGTCAAATATCCCTGATGAGAAATTAACAGGTACAGTACCAAAAATGAACATCTGAATTGATGTTGAAACAATGCAGGAGAAAGTCAAAACATGATAAATGATTTTTACCTTAAGAGAACCTCCATTTACATATTCCATTAAAATTATAGACTGCAATATCCTATATTCTTTATCACCATCGGCTTGAACCCATTTAGATGAAAGTTGGTGTCCATATATGTCCACTATGGATCTGTGCTTCCTTAATGCACCCAGCATTCTTACTTCCCCCAGAAGCTTGTATTCAAAAAGTTTAACTTCATCATTTGAGGCACTGCGAGTATCCAGATATCGTATCTGCAATTGCAACAAAGTCAAGTACCTAGACCCAAAAATACCACATAGAAGGCTCAAAGAATAAAAGGTGAAAGAACAAAAACCTTTGCAGCAGCATCAACAGCACCAATTTTACAGTGATAGACAGAACTAGAAGCTGTAACTTCAATTTCTTTGCATGATGAGACAGATGGGAAGGAACACCTAGGAGTATAGCCCTCATCATCAAGTGCAATTTGAAGTCGACTGAGTGGTACGTACCTGAAGCATCACGGAGATAACGGGTTAATCAAACATAGGGTGATGATCTGGATTTAGAAAGGAACTGTATGTAGCATGTAATACTTGTGTCAGCGCCTCCCTGAAACAGCAATACTAATGTGTATGCAACACTAGATCAGCAGATAAGATTCCCTACCATCAGGTGAACAAAATAATAAAGGATTAAAAGAGTATCTACCAGCAATAACCAAATCAATGGTTGAAAATACAAAAATGGGCTCAGTCCCTGCCACAATGGGAACATATTTTCTTAGCTGCTACAATTTCTAAATGAAAATTGTACAGGCAGAGAACAGCGGCACTGGTGAAATTTGTAAAGATAGCACTGTCAACTTGTTAGCAGAATCATGGACCATATCATAAATAGAATATGACAAAGTTAGAGAATACCATACAATGTTTTACAATACTGTTCTTTTTTATAATATATGTGGACATAAGAGTATTTTATTCCACGTCCACCTTCTGCATCTAAATAACAATGAAACCACATGATACAGACAGAATCTGAAAACTGGAAATTGGCTGGTTAAGAAATATGTAATGTGGCATTTTGTTGGCCATTCTTTATGCCAGACAATATAACATACGCTGACACAGTGCTAAAACAATATTGACCATGAGATAGGACAAGCATGGTCCAATTTTTATTGAAGTGCAATAAAACAGGAAAAATGTAAAAACAAGGAAAGCTAAAATGATTTCTGCTTACAGAGAGTATAGGAATACAAGATCACAAGCTGCTCACCTGCAGAAGTACTCTGGATCTGTCTCTTCCTTTATGTTGGTGGGGTAACAGGCATCAACAATCATCCTTACCCAGCCATTCCCTTTTCTAACAGGAACAACATTCCAAGCATGTGGTGTATAGTCAAGATGGCCCCTCACAAGCTCACAAGGAATTGGAGGATCCGCCCGGTCGCACAAATACTGCAAGCATATGGTTGCAGTGTTCAAACTTCAAAGTACAAATACAGAATGGAAGCTGGTACATATAACAGGGAACAGGGGAACTACCTTCATTAGGACAGCTCGGTGCCTACAAACACCAAACTGCAGTGAACCTATAGGTACAATACCCGAATTTCTTCTTTCCTTGATGAGATGTATTGATCTATTACACAGACCAGTAACATCGAAGTGCCCAGAAAGAGTATTGGTCTGCTTAGAAGCTTCATTGTTGTCACCCAAGTTCCCAGCAGAACAAGTACAAACAAAAGGCTGCTCCTTCCTCAAGCTAACAATAGCTCTCCGTGTTCTTCCAAGAGAAGCGCTTCGGTCACAACCACCAAAGCAGTCAGAAACAAACAAAGCGAGCACAGATGCCCTCAATAAATCATGGCCTGCATCTTCATCCATTTCAAAAGAGCTTGGCCGTGTCAAACTAGATAGCAGTAATTGTGCTGAAGAAGCAATTGTATCCAATTCTTCATCTTGTTCTCTAAGTAAAACAAAAGAATATTAGAACATACAGCATGGAAAAAGAATGTAGACAACACCATATGGATAGGAATGGGCACTAACCTGTCCAAGAGAATAACCTCTCGTGCATACAGCCCAAGACTCCTTTCATGCTCCTCTAAGGACATGAAGGGCATATCTCGGCCTGCGTCATAAAAACCATCTGGCAGATGGTCATCTATGCTGCAAAATGATTCCACACTGTATTTATAAGAAAGTTTTGAGCGTTCATCAATTGGTCGAGGGCATTTGCTTGGTTTAGGATTGCTGTCCATATCAGGGTGCCTTTTAGATTTTAAAGCAAACTTGGATGTCACTGAAGGATTGTCACGGGCAAATTCACCCACATCATGGGCAGATGAAGCAGTATCATCTAGTTCATTTTCAACGCTGCAGATCCTGCCTCTGCTGAAAGCAGGCTCCCCGCTGATACAAGAATTGTCATCATCGTAACCTCTCATGTTGAATCCAGGTTTCTCCTCGTCATAGTGATCCTGTACCATCATGCCACTATCCTTTGTAAGCCCATCCAAGTCATCATCGACTATTGAAGATACATCTTCAGATACAGAACTCATTTCTTTCAATGAATCCTGTACTGAGGTTTCTTCGTCAATTGTTCTGATGCCTAACTTGTTTTCCATATCATGCAAACTAGAAGGACATTCATCTTCAGCCATTTCATCTATGTATTTTTCATTGAGCTTGCTCCTGCTTGACTCCAGACGCTCCTGGCGAGCTCGTTGTTGCAGGCAATCCCGTCTCCTCCAGCCCTTCTTCAATTTATGTGGGGCATGGTGTTTCAAATTTTGGGAAGCTTCTGGTTGTATGCATAAAAGGGCGTTATCGCAAGCACGACTCGAAGTACTAGATTCTGCTAAACTGTTCATGTCTACTACACCCGTGTACTTCAGCTTGCAACCCTTCATAGCAGTTTCAACGTTTCCCCTCATGTCACAGCATATCCATGAAGGAATTACATAGGAATGGGAGAGCCTATTAAACTTGAAACAGAAAACAAAATGTCAATGTATGATATTAAATTTATAAAAACAGCAAGCACGATATAAATAAATTGTACCGATGAATAAGTATAACATCATTAGCCAAAACAAGTGAAACCTCCTGCTCCCCATAAAATCAACATGTGCTTAATGTTTTGGGCTAAATACCTCCAAAACATCTGCCCTTAAATTTTCAATGGATTTAAATGGATACAAATTGAGACAAATTGCTATATTCAACCATATAAAACAAATACAGAAAAAAAAATACCAGTACACCAGTAGAATAGATGTGAGCAATTAAAATATAGCAAATAAAGAAGAAACATGTGTAATTTTCCTCATAAGAAGAGGCATAGTAGATAGAGAAAATACCTGAAGGTTTAAATACTGCAGCGTAAGCATAGAAATTAGTTTAACTGAACCAAGAGAAGTCAATCTGTTGTTTGATAAGTCAAGGCTTTCAAGACATCTCAAAGAGGAGATTCCTGAGGGTACATCCACCAACTTATTATTGGTCACTTTGAGGAACTTCAGCGCACTCAACTCAATTATACAGTTAGGTAAGTTCTTCAGTTTGTTGAAGGAGAGGTCAAGTTCTTGGAGCTTCCTGAGTGAACCAATCTCAGGAGGGAGGTACCTGTACATTGTGAGTTTGTGATAAGGATAACAATCAGTCAAAACTCGAAAGAGTAGCTCATACAACAAGACAATTCAGCTATTAAAGCACTCACAATCACAGTCCCCAAAGACATTAGCTATGTCCACTGATTTGTAACCTAAAATTTTATTGGTGTATCCATTGTAAATATTCATAAATGATCAAAGTTTGACTGCAGATATCACAAAATGGCACTAGAAAGAAAAAAAGAAAAAAAAGGGGGGAAACCTCAGCAAAACTTGCCTCCAACAAACAAAAAATATGAGAAAAGCTACATGTAAGTATAATGCATGACAGAATCAAAAGTTCATCGAAAGCAATTCAACCGTGTTCATATCACATAGCACTCGTGCTCATTTAGTAAAGGTGCTGCCTAAATAGCCTGAAACATCAATGGGTCAATAGGCATTCGATTAGTAAGGATGAGGTGGGACAGAACAGAATGGTGTCGCCCCAGTTCTCTGGGATGGGATGACCTCGTTTCCATGTTTGGTTGTGGGGAAGGAGTCAACCATGTTTTGTGTTCGGTATGACTGTATGAGGGACAAAAAAGGACAGGGTAGATGGCCAGTTTGCATCTATTAGCAACCATCAAGATGGGTCCACGTGTGATACTCATCTTCCCCGTTCTTCCTCTTTTCCTCTCCCAAAACAGAGCACATCCATGGACAGAGGAGCATCTATGGCCACCGCTGCCTGCCCTGCTTGGTGAGGCAGCTCCACCTGGCCCAGCTGCCCTCCTTCACCGGCACAGAGCCCACCCTCCCCAGCTGCCCTCCTTCACCGGCACAGAGCCCACCCTCCCCCAACAGTGCAAACCCGTTGCGTCTGTCCCTGCGCTATTGTCACAGGGATGGGGACATGGTAGTGTGCATGTGCACGTGTGGAGGGGAGCATGGGGGGGTCGCACACAGCCAACACGGCAGCAAGCAAGGGTGGCGCGTGACTGGCCCGCCAACGGTGTGCACGAAGGAAGAACAGTGCGAAACAGGAGGAAGGGTGTAGTAACGGAGGAGAACAGCGTCAATAGGGAACAAGTCAGTACCTCTGTTTTTGAGGGACGTCTTAGGTTAGGAGAATAGTCTCTCCTGGGGACGGTTCCATCCTATCTCCCCGAACCAAACACCTGGACGTCCCTGTCCTGCCCTAACACCCCCACCCCAAACACCCCAAAAAGAACTACCACCAAACAGACCCAGGCTAAAAGCCTAAAAGTTGCACTCCAGAAACTAAGGGAACCTATGTCTATATCCCACAGATGGACGAAATTCATGGAGTCATTTGATGACGTAACAGTAATTCAGCAATTTAAAGGTTGCACGCCAAACATTGCTGCCATTATATTTTCAGCAATAAGGTAAGTTAAGGTGATTCTACAGAAATCAACCATCTTAATTAAACTCCAATGCAAAGCCAATGGGTGCACCACCACCACTGAAGCAATGAAGCACAATAAATAATGCAGATGCATTCTAGTGTATTATTCTACTGTATTTGAAACATGAATAGCAGCTATCCACAATTCAGTAATTGTGTACTGTGATGAATTGAACAGTAAACGATGGATTTAAAATCATGACAGAAACAAAGTTAATAAAAAAGGAACATATACACGACAACATTCCATCAACCTAAATTAACACTTGACAAAAGAAACCACGGTTACCAGAAGGTACATAGCACAGGAAATTCAGCCTAACCAACAGGCATTACTAATCATGGTTGTTACCCACCCAAGCTTAGTCACGCACACCATTTCCCCTACCGTCATGCTACTGAATTGAAGTGAATAATTAGTAGGGGGTGGGAAACAGCTGAGAACACAGTAAAGCAACAACATTTAAGCTTGAAAACGCCAAAAAAAAAAAAAGGCAGGCACGGGGAATTGAATTTGTGTGTACAAACCTTATTGAGAAGTGGCAAATGGTGAGCTTCGTAAGGCACTTAAGCCCGGCAACCTCGGCCAGTATGGAGCACGAGGACGGCCTAGGCGGCACCATTGAGAGCTCGAGCTCCTTGAGAGCCTGCATCCGACGGAGCGGCGCCGCTGAGACCCTGGGCGCGGACACCTTGACCTGGAGGCTCTCGAGCCCGTCCAGCTCGGCCCCGGCATCGGCGGGCAGCACCTCCACATCGTTGCCGAAGAACTTGAGCGACCTGAGGCCGCCGGCTCCGCCGCCGATGGAACGCGGGACGAGGTTGAAGGTGTTGCGGTAGATGTATATCTCGCGGCCGCCGCCGGCGGGGGGCGCGGGGAGCGTGGCGAGGTCCCAGACGTTGCCAGCGACGTCGGAGGCGTCGGATCTGCGCGCCGGGAGGTCTTCTGCGTCTGGGACGGAGAAGGCCGGGGCCATGGGGCGCCGCCCGACGGCGGCGCGGCGGCGAGGTTTTGCGCGGCGGAGCCTAGGGTTTCGTACGGGCGAGAGAAAGGGGGGAACGAGCAGGGGCAGGGGAGAGAGAGAGAAAGAGAGAGACGGAGAGCGGAGGTGGGAACAAAATGTTTTTTGTTCGTAAAAAGAAAAAAAAGAAAAGGGAGCGCGTGGTATGGACGCGGAGGGAGCCCGAGTCCCGATGAGGAGGGAAGACGAGACGACCTCGAAGCCGAGCCCGCCGAGTTCGCACTTCGCAAGTTTCGGACTTGGGACGCGTTTCCTTGCTACTAGTTGGGCCCGACTCTCAGCCCAAATTCACTCGTAGGACTCCGCTTGCTACAAGTTTGACACTCAAAATACTATATAGCTCAGAAAAAAAAAAAACTGAAACACTGCTTGAACCAAGAGGAAGATGAAGCCAGACTACTGATTTGAGTTCACCATCATGATGGAGCTCTCAACCAAACGATCGAAATAGACATGGTTGGTCAGTTCGGATGTGGAAGTTACAACGGAAATTTTTAAGCAGCATCCATGTCAGACATGTAGATGTTCAGATAGCAGAATGAAAGAGCTTAAAATGATGCATTTCTATAGTAGGGTCGGTGACATGCAACGGCTGACTGAAGTACCTCCCCCAATACTCGAGTGTTTGATGAAACGAGCCTAAATACTGGTATCCCCTAACTAGTTTAGAGTCCATGCGGTAGTGTCCAATGGTTGGCACGGACAGAGCCCTATAGCCACGATGGGCTCCGTGTTTTCCGGAAGGGTGGTTAGGGCGATTGGAGAGACGATCCAGAAACCGACGTCGATCTAGGCCGCCGCTCCGGCGACCTTGGTCCGCTACGCCGCCGGCCACGTGGCCGCGGTGTCCAGGCCCCGGTTCCACCGTGCAGTGTGGTTCCGGCCAACCGCAAATCGTCTGGTTAGCCGTCTCGGGCGCCGGCGACGCACCTTGCCGATAGGGCTTTGCCGCTTAGGGTCCTAGTCGGTTTTTGATTTCCGTGGTTGCGCATCTGTTTGCGCGACGCACGTTGTGATTGCCCCCCGATTGTCGACATGTCGGGATCGGGAGAGGGTGCAGTTGGGGGGAAGGGCTCTGGCCCAAACCCTAATGTGGAAGATTTGCTCCGCAAACTCCATCTCACGGAGGAGGAGGGGGCGGTGCTGGACCTCAGCGATGAGGAAGAAGAAGCAGCCATGGCGCCCGCGGAGTGGGCGCTGGTGGGGAAGGTCCTTTCTCCGGTGCCGATCCACGTCGATACGATCCATACGGCGATGAAGCCAGCCTGGGGTAACCCAGTTGGCTTGAAGATCAGGACCATTGGGGAGAAGGGGGATAACAAGTTTGTGGAGGAATTCGGTAGTGCTCGGGATATGGAGCGCGTGATGTCTGGATCGCCATGGATGGTGAAAAAGTATGCGGTGTTGCTGCAAGAATATGATGGATCTATTAGTGCATCAAACATTGTTTTTGATAAGGTGGAGATGTGGGTGAGAATTATAGATTTGCCACTTGGGTGGATGAACAGAGATAAGGGTTCACGTGTTATGGATATGCTGGGCAAGGTGATTTCCATGGACGTGGATGCCGATGGCAAAGCTAGTGGAGCCTTTCTCCGGGCGCGGGTGGCCATTGACATTGACAAACCGTTCCGAAGAGGCATCCTACTAAGGCTGAAGAGAGGTGAAGAACCAAAGTGGTTTAAGGTTCAATATGAGAAGCTCCCATATATTTGCTTCTCATGTGGCAAACTGGGTCACACTGATCTGGAATGCCCAAACCCAGCTGCGAGGAACGAGGAAGGGAAGCTGCCTTATGATGTTCAGCTTAGAGCACCGGAGGAGAAACGCCGTCGCTTGCAATCTTTTGCCGGGGCTGCTGCTGAAACTTTTGGGAGTGGATCCTCTTCTAGCTTCAACTACACCCGTCATTCGCATCAGTCAGGGGACCGGGGCTCCAAATCCGGCTCTCGTTACTCTGATAGTGTGATGGGCGATTCGGAGGAACAAGAGGTGCAATCACCTCTGAAAAATGATAGTGTGAGCATGCCTGCAAGCAGTAAGGAAGGCGGGAAGGGAGCGAGCAGGAAGCTCGACATGGTGGATGAGGGAGGGCGTCGCCCGCTTCCTCGCAAGAGGAAGTCGAAAGTGGCTACCCCGACCACACGCACGCCGGACCTGAATATTCCGGTGGATGGATCATCTGCCTTGGTGCCAGCGGGTCTGGTCAGTTCCAGGGTGAACCAGATGGATGCGGGGACCGAGCATAGCAGTAGCATGATTGAAACTTTGAAGAAACAGAAGTGTACGTCAAACAACAATGCAAGATCGGCGGCGGTTGCAGGGAGCAGTCCCCGCCGGGCACAATGAATATCCTCAGTGTGAACTGCCGGGGCTACGGGCAGCCCGAGGCAGTTCATGAGCTCCGCCAGCTGGTGGTGGAGAAGAAGCCCGCGGTGGTGTTTTTGATGGAGACAAGAATGGGGGAGGAGAGAGCCCTCGGCTTGACCAGACACCTTGGCTTCCAAAACGCCATTGTCGTCAAGTCGGAGGGTTTAAACGGTGGTCTTCTGCTATTGTGGCGTGGTGATGTCACGATTGCAGAAATGAGTAAGTCAAGATCTCACATTTATGTGATCTTGTCGTGTGAGCGGTTGAAGATTTCTCAGTGGTGGCTCACAGGGTTCTATGGTGAACCTAGAAGGGAATGCCGTCAGGAGAGCTGGTACCTTCTGAGATTTCTGAGAGCACAGTCGAGTGAACCATGGCTGTGTCTTGGAGATTTCAACGAGGTTTTGGCGGTGGAGGAGCAGATTGGAGCCAATGAGCGGGAGCAGTGGCAGGTGAACGCGTTCCAGGACGTTGTCAGCGACTGCGGTTTCACCGATCTTGGTTTTCATGGCCTACCATTCACCTGGGATAATCGGCAGGACGCTGACCGGAATGTGAAAGTTAGGTTGGATCGTGCCTTGGGGGACAACAAGTTCATGGAACGACTAGGAGGTTCAGAGGTGTTCCACCTCCCTCTGACGGAGTCGGATCATGCTGGCCTCTTGGTGGAAGTGCGGCACCAGGAGACGGTGGCGGGGGGCAGGCGACCCAAGCCGTTCCGGTACGAGAATATGTGGAAAACACATGGTGAGTATAATGAGTTTGTGAACAGATCATGGGACCCGGGATCGGGCACGGCGGATTTGTCTACCGTGTCCAACGCACTCTCAGCGCTACAAGGAGCACTCAAGACCTGGGATCGAGACGTCTTTGGCTCGGTCACCAAGAAGGTCAAGGAGCTCAGAGGGCAGCTGGAAGAGGAGAGGAGCAATACTCTCTACAGGGGGCCTACGGATAGAGAGCGATCGATTATGTCGCAGCTTGCAGAGGTCCGGGCTAGAGAAGAAGTGATGGCTAAGCAACGGTCTAGGATCAGTTGGCTGCGGGAAGGTGATAGGAATACGGAGTTTTTCCAAGCTAAGGCCAAAGCCAGAAGCAGGACTAATCGGATTAAACAACTCACAGATGGTGAGGGCCGTGTCTTCACCGAACAGGTAGACTTGGAGAGACTGGCGTGTGAGTTCTACCAACATCTTTTTTCGGCGCAGGATGAACTGGCACCTGAACTGGTATGCACTCATGTACCGAGGAAGGTGACGCCGGAGATGAGTGACCTACTTGCTGCACCCTTTTCTGAACAAGAGGTGGAGGCAGCGTTATTTCACATGGCACCTAGCAAAGCTCCCGGTGTCGATGGCTTTAACGCGGGATTTTTTCAAACACACTGGGACTTGGTTAAAGGGTGTGTGATAGAAGCGGTATTGGGCTTTCTGAATGGAGGGGAACTACCTGAGGAAGTCAATAAAACTCTGCTGGTCCTTATTCCTAAGGTAACGAACCCACAAGATTTAGCCCAGTATCGTCCGATCTCTTTATGCAATGTTTTATACAAAATTTGTTCCAAGGCAATGGCAAATCGGCTTCGTCAGTTCTTGGATGTGGTCATCTCAGATGAACAGAGCGCGTTCGTACCAGGACGGCTAATTACAGACAATGTCCTGATTGCGTATGAATGCATTCATTATCTGAGGAATAAAAGGGGAAAGCAAGGTGACTGTGCGATTAAACTGGATATGGCAAAGGCCTACGATAGAGTTGAATGGCGGTATCTGGAATGCATCATGAGAACTATGGGATTTCCTGAATCTTGGATTTCTCTAGTGATGAAATGTGTAACATCGGTAACCTTTTCCGTGAGGGTGAATGGAGTCTTCTCTGACGAATTTAAGCCATCAAGAGGAATACGCCAGGGGGATCCCATCTCGCCATATCTGTTCCTGATTTGCTCGGAAGGGTTATCGTGTATGCTGAGAAATATTGGCCCACAATATGTTTCAAGGGGTGTGAGAGTGAGTCGTCATGCACCATGAATTTCTCACTTGTTATTCGCTGACGACTGCTTGATCTTCACACAGGCGTCGAAGAAGGGGGCTGACAGAGTGGCAGCGATCCTTGATGAGTACCGCCGAGGGTCGGGGCAACTTGTGAATAAGAATAAGTCTGCCATTTTCTTTAGTCCAAATTCTGGCGAAGAAGTTAAAAGGGTGGTTCATGACAGCTTGC
>DXKC01000481.1:0-22757 GCA_031170775.1 Cymbopogon citratus
ACTCTAGTTCATATGCAAGAATGTATAAAGAAGTAAAAGGCATAAGCAAGGAAGAACTCTTCATAGTATATTACCAATAGTGTAGCACTTCTTCCTAGGAGACAAGCTCTTCAAGTATCTCAGCCTTGCTCCACTACTAATCTATCTAACTAATTCTAAAGAGGAGGTAGAGAGTGAGGCAGAGAGCTCCAAATGAGTGTGTGTGTAGAGTGGCCTCTCCTCTCCTTTTATAGCTTGGTGAAGGCGGTGGAGGGGTATTTTGGAAAAAAAACACAGGCGCACTGCCCTCCCCTACATTAATGTTATCGCCTCACCAAAGCCCAGGCCGAACCGCCTTAGTGGTGGGCCGGCCGGCCTAGGTGCACCGGTAGGCGCCCTCCCGAGGCTGCTCGCGCTCTGCTTTGGATGGTGGGCTCTACCATGGGCCCTGATGGTTGTAGTGTTCTGGTTTTGGCCCATGGTTGCTCCAGTTGGGCTATCTATCCCTTTAGTGGCAAATACATCTTCCGGAAAAGCACCTTTTTGATGTAGATATTTGTTGTACTTCATGTATTTCCTGCATAGTAACAATTCTTTGAGCACAAGTGGAATTCCATCGGTAGTAAAGGTATATGTGTGTATAAATATATAATTCACCCCTTTTTGGTTCTATATAGGCAGTATAAATTCATCATTAAGGACCACCAACATGGACGAGCCCTTAGATGGGACCAACTTGAGAGGCAATCCAAGGAAAAATTTTAGACAGTTATGATGAATCACCCTTGGAAGTTAAAAATGATGGAGACTTCAATGAGCAAGGAAGCCACTTCATAACACACCCCATCAAAACCTTGCTCATATGAGAAATCTCCTGATTCAATTAGTCTCCCTAACATTTGCCCACACAAGATCTCCAACCCCCTCGTGCTCCCTAGTCCTAAAGATTTTAAAAGGGTGGTTGTAGATGCATATGTATATCATTGTAGATCTCGTTGTGCTGAATCTTAAGATAACTACACATAGATTGGTAAACCACTTCACTAAATCACATCTTAAAGGTTTTCCAAGGACAAAGCTAGTGTCCTAAAACAAGCACTATTCAGACTATAATATGAGTGTTCACCTTTCTGTTGTGCGGCCTTTGCAAAATGAGCATAGAGTTATAATTATGAAAATATTCCTTCGGGTATTCTTGTCACTAACATTTTCAAGCTTCGAGCGAATGGAACAATGGAATGACAATCACAAGGTTTGTCCAACCAACCATTGTGCAACATTGAATTACATACATCCAATCTTGATGTTTGCAAAATTCAAGCTTGGGGGATATGCTCCATGAAATACATCTTTTGCCATGTTGCTACATTATCTTGGTTCTCCCTACCTTTAAAACATGCTCAATTTGCGAAACAACGATCATGCTCTTTCATCAGTAAATCTCTAGAATGCTTTCATGCTACCTCTGTTTGCTATAGTATGCATAGGTTTTGAAGTATTTTCATGCACCTCTTAAATTAGGAAAGGTGCTTAGTTTAAATTGTTTTCCTGAGTAAAGTTAGACAAGGTGTTTAGTTTGATTCCTGAAACAAAAGGGGTGTTGAATCTATTTCAAAAGGCTTTTAAATTAAGCGTGGTGCTTAGGTTAGAATGCCATCATAAATCAAATTGGACGTGGTGTCTAGGTTGATTTTTGAGCTGATAGTATGCTGTAGTAGATATTAGTATATTTTGTTGGACTAACCCCTACAGGAAAACTTCCAAATTCAAAGTGGGTAAGTTTTGAGATGAACTCACACGGGATGAAGAGAGACACAATAACTTTGCACAAGGGAGACACAACTCATTCATAGCGAAGGAAAGAGAAGAAGAGCACCACAAAATAAGATTCACAATCAAAGCACTCACTCCATGGAAGTGAAAGAACAAAGTTCCCATCATTCTATTGAAGACAAAGACCATTGTGGAGGACTTCGAGGTTGGCGCATGAAGAAGGAAGGCCAGTTCCCCTAGATGATTCAACCAAGCTCTTCCTCCTCTCATGTCACACCCCAAAATTTTCAATTTTGGGTTGAGCATAGAGAAGACTAATTAAAGTAAATGTTTTGCAATTTGGATGAAATTTACCAAGTTAGTTTGGGCTATCATCAATTTAGCTAAAGGAATTTAGATGTCTTCCAATCCTTGCCGGGAATATTTTTGGACTTTTTCAGAATCTTTTCCTATTTATCCTAGAGCTTAATCCAATTTTAGGTTCTCTACAATATCTTTCACATGAACTCTAAATACTCTATTTGGGTTCATCATGTTCCATAGTGTCTCTACAAATTTTCCATGAATTTTCAGAGCCTCCAGAATATTTTTTTAGGATTAAATATCAATTCTAGACTTTCCTGGAACTATTTTAATCTCAAATTTATTTAATTCCGAAAATAATAAAACATATCCTTTGATTTCAGCGTTCCAAATCCATGTGCAATAATCCTAATAATAAATCTGAAAGCCCATGTCTTTATCTGCTATTGGGTTTTGATACTTATTTAAGCCCATCAGTAAAAGTGAAGATGCAACATCAATTGTACCATATTGCTTGTTGATGTTGATGTGGAGAGTTTTCTTTGCTATATATCGGTATCAAACCCCTTGTTAAAGCATACAAAAACTACTGTAGGGAGTACCTAGTTTGGGAATCCCTAAATTCGCAAATTAGATTTTCCTCCATATATGTCGCCTCCAACATCTGTCGTGGAGTACGTCCAGCAGCCGCTGTGTTGTCCACAACTTGCAACTTCGATCTGAGTTCCTGTGTTGCCATCAACTTCGATCTGAGTTCCTGTGTTGCCATCGCTGTCGGTGGCCGATCTCATGTCCTACTACCGCAACTGAGCACTAGATCACACAACCGTTCATCCTCGTCTCGTCGACTTTGTTGCATGGGATTCATCATCAAACTTGACCGCTGAGAACTCCTGGCACAGGTTCCTCTCTCTCCCATCACACGTTTGAATTGCACCTGCTGGAATCCTTCTGACTTATACGTTCTTTTTCCATGCATTGTTCCGGCCTGCTGAGCGAGTCCGACCATCCTTCAGAGTTTGGTCGGCGAGAAAGCAAATATGTGGTTGCATATGTGTGACATTAGCAGGAAAAACAGGTATGGTCTTGAGCAACACTTCTGCTTGCACCCTTTGCCGATTCTCTTCCAATAATCTACCCTCCGGCCAACGGCGATTTATCCATTTAATTGTTCAGTCTAAATTCTTTGGTTTGGTCTCCAACTCAATGCCTATACTAAAGTCTGAAATCAGTTCCTTCAAGGATCACCCGTTGGATCTACGTGATGGTTATATGTATACTGCATGCTAACTTCGTAGCTGTGCAATAATCAGTTGTTCCTTCTATTTCTAAAAATCAATCATATCATATTTTTATGAACTTTATAAACTAAATAAATTTATCCATAGCCACTTAGCAACGATGTTTTCTAATGTCGAATATATTTGAATGTATCTAGTATGACTAATCTGCATGCAACTAATAGTTCTGTAACTAAAAGCAATATAGGTATAATAATACCACACTTCATACGTAATTGCTAATATGATTAATTCAAATTCCGTATATTAATTTGGTTTAGATGCTCCCACGTGCATTTTGCTTTCGCAAAGTCAAAGTTGATCTGGACAGCAATATTTTTAAGTAAAACATGATTTGTTTTAGCACAGCTCTTGAACATAAATATAATTTTACATAATCTGAGTGGTGAACCAGGTTCACTTATTTTCTTTCTCTAGTCTATGGTGGAACGGGCTCATGGGCTGGGTCTACTGGGCTGGCTCATGGTGGACGGATGTGCGCGGGTCTATGGGCCACAGACTCGGCCTGTGGTGGACTGCGTGCACATCCTTTTTCCTAGTCTTGGGTTCAAGTGATCCAGGGTCACGATGCAGTGGCCTTCTTTTTCCCTTCAAGTGATCCAGGGTCATGATGGCCCGGCAAGGTATTTGAGGGGATCTACATCACAGGAGGTTTGTTGCGAGCACGATGGTGAAGTCAAGGGAGCGGATTGGAGGCTCAAGTGGCCGGTGAGCAGGGCGCGGTGGCGCACGATCAACAGGGCCGCAGTGGCATGGCGCCATGTTGCTCCGGCAGGGCTGGGCAGAGGCGCATGAGTATGAATTTATTTAATTAAAATAAATTAAACATGTAGCCTTTTCTTTTATTTATAATATAAAACTTATAGTAGTTGTATCTTCCAACCATAGCACGTACGTAGTTTGTGAAGCTTTACTATGATTGGTGTAATGTGCTTAGATGTCTTTGCTTTGTCTGTTTGTATGTATCCATACTTGGTGCTTGCTACGAGTAGAACGAGAACCGTTTGTGACTGGTGAAGATCAGAAGGTGATTACCAAAAGCAGAGTATGAAGAAGTTTGAGCAAGTTCAAGGCGAGTATAGTTTGGATTTTCTTTCTATGACCATGATCTTGTGACTTGATTAATGTTTAAGCAGCAAACGATAAAGATGACATTTAGCGATTTAAGATCTTATCTGTAAGCAGTTTATCTGGGATTGACAGTACAACTGTGAGGGCTACATGGCTCTAGTTTTAGTTAAGTATGAGGATCTGTTATAGCTTGTTAGAGGTTACCCTTATGGCACAAATGGGGTTAAGCAGACTGTGGATCCCTAGGACTGGTTGTATCACACAGACTGACTAATGAAACCAAACAGCCCTAACTTGTTAGATGGACTTTTAAAAGACTTCATAGTGAACCCTGCCAGCTTTCCTTGGTAGTGGGCTAAGAGGTCGACGGGCCTCGGGCGAAAGGGTAAATCACGGCTCACAGTGAAAGTGTACACTTCTGCACAGAATTTATTAAACTGGTAGACTAGCCTTGCCCAAGACACGGGCGGCCTTGGAACTCCTACATTAAGGATGATGATTCTTGTTATTATGCCATTGTTTAGCGTTTTATGTTGTTACATTGATCATGAGTTTATAGGATCGATACTTGCTATACTTGCGGAGTTCGACATGGACTCACTCTTGCTATTCCCCCACACCTCAGGAGTGTTATCAGATTGCTAGTTTGGAGAAGATAGGCTTGTGATCTACCAGTCAGTTTGACCCAGTGGAGTGGAGTCTACACCCAGAGTTTGAAGTTGTCTATCTGTTGATCGTTCCTAAGGTTATGTATCTTTTATACTACGTACGTTACATATTAAGCATTATTTCTTGATACTACCCTATCTGGTTTAGTCCTTGAAACCAGGTGTTACATCTCATGCTCCCATCGCTCCGCACACTGGTTTGCAATCTCTTAACTCACCTTTGCTTTATTTCTATAAGTTTGATTCATTCTACAATTTCCATATATAAAAATCAAACTTAAGATAGAAAATAAAATAAATCCTCTAGAAACAAAGCAATGGTGGATAACAAATGTTAAATGCTAATATGTTCAACCAAACTTTGTTGTGACCTTTAGCCATGTGACAATATTGCCCTTGCTATGATTTGTATATTCCTTCGCGTATGTGTTGTCCACTAATGATTTGCAGGAATAATAATAAGAGCAAAAAGGTCCAAACATAAAAGAGAGAACAAAAAGATAGTATGACATAAGGCAAGAAGAAAGGAAGTGCAACAAAGGAGACAAGGTGTGCATAAACAATGTGCAAAGATTATCCAAGAAAGAAAAGCTTCCAACACTGAGCAAGATGCTCTCAGCTTCCACAGATAGTGCTTCACTTCAACTTGCTGGTAGAACAAAGAATATGGGTGACATCAAACAAAGAGGTGCAAGCTATTAAGGTCTCTACCTTGGGACCAGATGATGCACCTAAGGAATAAACAGGGTAAGAAGTCCTGTTCAGCGGACTTAAAACACTGAAGCCTTGCCGGAATGTAAAATCGGTCGTTATCCATATTTATCTTTTTAGCATTGCACAACCATTTTCCCTTTTAACATATTTACTTCTCTGCATTAAGCATTGCATTAGAAAAGAAAATAAAAATGGCATGCATTGCATTGCATTTAAAACACTAAAGCCCCTTGCTAATAAATTTATGGCATAAAACCCATAAGTAAATTTGTTGTGGTGGCATAAAAATAAATAAATATTTCATCCATCATATTTTACAATTTTCTGCATGGCATACTAAATAAGAAAATATCAAAAAATATATTAAGATCCTACTAAAAAGCGACACATATTAAAAGTTTTAGACACACAAGGCTAGAGATTTATGACTAACACTTAATCAAGTTCCACAGGCTTTGTTGTCTATTTGAGCTTTGTAGAATTTGAAGGATCAGAAGAAGCTAGCAGACAAAAGGACGATCTGTGCTCCGTCGGAGTGGTGCCTCAACAGCCATCAACATGAACACTCCGAAAGAAGAAGTACTCCTTCACTGTATGTCGGTTACATCAGAAAGATTACGCCAACATCCAGCTTGGGGGAGAGCATCCCCGTGTATCCAGCTGAGTATTCCATTACATGCCTATATTAGGATATATTTCTGCTAAATTATAAAAACACATAAAAATATGCCTAACCTTAGAAAGCCAAGTAAAGATTTTCCTAAAATATTTTATGTGTTGTTTTAAGTTTGCTAAATAAATATTGAAGGGTGTGCAACCTTGTCAAAGTAAATCCCTAGAATAAAAACTCTCATGGAAATAATAAATAGTTGCTCGACCACAACAACCCATCGCCGGGCGTGGCCCTGCCCCATGAGCCCGCCCTAGGACGGCAGGTCCAAGATTCCCACGCCGTTGCCGTCCGCGCCGGTGTGCTCCAGCGTGAAGATCTCTCCACTCATGGTGGGCCTTTCGGATCTGGACTTTGGTCCAGGGATTGAGTTCGAAAACTTGGTCAATCAGCGCTTCAATTGCTCGGTTTGCCCGTCCCCCCCCAATCTCCCTTTCACTCTTGTGGCATCTTTTGGTCGTTCGGCTGTTAAACTCAATGAGGAGTCTGTCGGTATTATCTTGCAATCGTGCCTTGGTGGCAAAGCTGAGGATTTTCAAGTCTCTTTTCTTTCTAGATGGATGTTTAGTTTTAAGGTTTCTTGCAAGAAAGTAGGACTGTTAATCTATCACCAAAAATCTTTTCTCTGCAAATGCTTTGCGATTTTCTTCTTCCTGTGGGGGAACGGTGGAGCTAATTGGATTAAGGAATTTGATACTTGGTGTTTGGAAAAAGATGCTGATTGGACTCTTGTTGGTCCAAAAGGAAAACCAGTTATTGCGGCACCTCTAAAGAAAAGTTTCGCAGAGGTTGTTCGTTCTCCTCCCAAATCTGTTCAAAATCATGCTCCCCGATCATCTGTTTTCAGCAGGATTCTTTTTCCAGATCGTCACCGGCGATCGCCGGAGTTGGAGAAGAAAGCTGTTTACCATTGGATTCCAAAAGTTCCCATTTCAGTTTCCACCTCTCCAACTAATACCTTTACTACTCTTAATGGCTCTTCATTGCACTTTAATCGGCAGCACACTCATATCTCAAATTCAAATCGAGATACTCCTAGGCCACACACTAATAGGCCTTGTGGAATATGTAGTGGGCCGGGGCTATATTGTAAAGCCCGCTTGGTCCGGTGTCTTGCTTGTCTCTCGGGGGAATATGCTACCCTGGAGCGTTTTTGGAAACAAGATCTTTTTTTGGAAACGGGCGAAATATCCGGCCCATCGAGGAAAGTTTCAATCGGAGCCCAATCAATGCCGAATCCACAACCCGCAAATTTGGAAGCTGGAGAGCCAGGGGTTGGTACAGTATTTAACCCAGGGACGGAGTTTTCTTGTACCCCTCTTGTCACTCCACATACTCCACCCCTCCCTGCTTCACCATTCTCGAGTTCGTCGCCCCTCATGGCGAACTATGCTGTTGTTCTTCGATACTTCGTGCCGGAGGGTTGGCAGATCGAGCTCCCTCAGGCGCAACCTCATCTGCGCTATGAAGTCTTCGTGGCGGGCTGCTACACCAAGTACAATGAGGATTTGGCGATTGTGAAGCTTCAGCCGCCTGTCAACAAGAAAGACTTCGACCTTCTTGCGAGAGAGCTCCGTAAGTTCTTTAAAGATGTTCATGGTACCAGAGTTCAAGAGATAGAACAGTGTCCTTTGGGTGATGCTTTCGTTCGGTTTAACTCTGCTTTAGATAGAGAAAGGTTCATTGGGCCGATCTTTGAGTTTGGAAATTATCAAATGATTGTGGGTAGACATGATGAGTCTGTTAATGCTAGGAGTTTGGATCTGGATAGAGAGGCTTGGGTGATGATGTTAGGGTTCCCTGCTGATTTGCGTTGTGATGACATTGTGGCTAAATCTGTGGCTGATTTTGGGATAATGGAAAGTTGGCGTGAACATCAGACTCATGCTGCTATAATAGTACGTGTCTATCTGAACGATGATAGGAAGATCCCAGCCTCGGTTACTGTAGGTGCTGGTCTGCCTATTCGGGGGAAGACTTGGACGGTACCTGTTTATGTCCTCAAGAGAAACAATGCTATGATCCTTCCTGATGCAGATGGTCCTGTACTTGTCGGGCCTCTCCATCCCATCCCACCACAGACCCCAAATTGGAATGGTCCTATCCCATCACTTGAGAATCCAGGGGTTCAAGGTAATGATAATGCTGTTGCGAATATAGTGATGCATGAGGAAGGTGGGGGTGGTAATGGCGGTAGAAATGCTGCTCTGGGGACAGAGGTTGTGACAGCTCATACCCACAATGTTACTCATACTGATTCAGTTGCTGGAGGTATTGGAGATAGGGTTGACACTGGCATGATTGGGACTTTGGGGACCCTTTCAGTCGTTTCTGGCATCAATGTTGCTGACATTGAAGTTGGAAATCAGTTGGATGTTGATGTTCAGCCATTGTTTCAGGAGTCTACTGTTAAACAGCTAGAGGTTGGACAGAAGCAGTCTATGGGCACTCTGGGTAGTCTGGCACCTTCTGGCACTTGTGGTGAGGCACCTAATGCTAATCTAGTTTCTCCTACTCCTGTTCTTCCAGCTCCCGTCTGCTCGGTTGGTATGGTTGCAGGCACTAGCAGGGCTTCAATTAATCCTGTTTTCCTAGGAAACTTCAAGCCTCAGCTTCAGGATGGCAATTTGATTATCAAGGCCTCAGATTTTGATGACAGTGATACTATCTCTGACCTGCCTGCTGAGACTGCTAGTGTGACTAAGAGTAAGAGTGTGAATACAGTGATGTTTGGTCCATCCCCTGCTCCAAAGCTAGAAATTTCTTCAACTGTAAAGAGAAAGTTGTTTGAGAAGGTATTCTCATTTATTATCTCTAATCCATTCTCAAGCATAGCTGATACTCTCACAATAAGTGATATTGATCTTGATCTAGCTGTTCCTTCTTATTTTTCCTCAAGTTATGATTTAGCTCATTTATTTCATCTCCTACCAAATCAGGAAGGGGAATCTGCTGTTGATGCCACTATCAATGAAATCAAGGAGGTGTTTGACGAGGATGATGATGTGGTGATGATCCTGAAGCCCAACCAGTTCACTCCCAACAAGAAAAGGGCCAGAAAGCTGAAGGAACCTCTGCCTAATGAGTTCCTTAGGCGCAGTACAAGGCTTGCCAATGTTTCTGGTGGGTACAAGAAGAAATCTGCTGTGGAAATCCTCAATCCTAAGCCATTGGCTGTAATTCCACCACCTCCTCCAGCTCCTTATTTCAACACTAGTGAAGCCATGGGTGTGGCCACGGGCTTCCTTCAGATTCATCCTAGTGATGTCTCTGCAGCCTTCATTCAGGAAGACCTCAATGATGAAGAAGAGTGAATGGAAGAAGGGGGAAGGGATGGGGTGGGAATTGTTTGCTTTGTTCCTTCCTTATTTTGATCTGTTCTGGGTTCAGTCACAGTCTCTGCATGCCCTGCCTTTGAGCAGGCAAAATAAATGTAATTGTGTCACTTGGTGGCTGTTTTCTGTTAAGACTTTGTACTGCTTGGATCTTGGTCCTAAGTTAATACAGTATGATGGTTTGTGCTACATGTCTGATGATGGATGTAATGCTTGCTTTATCGTATCTATAATCTGTTATCTGTTGCTTATCTCCCCTTATGAAATTTTAACACTAATGTGTGATGCATTGGGTGTTCATGGTCATCTGCTAATATCAAGTTTAAATGAATAGTAGCAGAAATATAAAGATTCTGGTTTGGAACATTAGAGGGATTAATGCCCAAGGCAAATGGGATGCAGTAAGAGCAAAGATCACTGAGAGTGCCTGTCATATTCTCTGTTTACAGGAAACTAAAAGAGAACAGTTTGATCCATTTTACATCAAAAAGTTTTGTCCTAGGACACTGGATAAATTCTTCTACTCTCCATCCTCTGGTGCTTCTGGGGGTCTCCTTACCATTTGGAATAGCAGTATGCTAACTGCAACCTTAGTCCAGTCAAATAACTATGCTCTCACAGTGAAATTTGACTGTCATCTGACCAATAGTAACTTTCATCTCTCTAATATCTATGGTCCCTCATCTTCCTCGGCTGAAAAATTTGCATTTGTTACTTGGTTAGTTAACTTGGATAAATCTAACTTTGATGATTGGATATTGGCTGGAGACTTCAATATGTATAGATCCATTGAAGATAGAAATAAGCCTGGTGGAAATGTGGGGGACATTGAAATGTTTAATGATCTAATTTTTGACCTTGATGTTTCAGAGATTCCCTTCACTGGTCAGAGATACACGTGGAGTAATATGCAAGATAATCCTCTGCTGGTTAAACTGGATTGGGTCTTCACTTCTGCAAGCTGGGTGACAAGGTATCCTGCCACACAAATACAAGTTCTTTCTAGACCTGTCTCTGATCACACTCCTTATGTGATTAATGTTGGTACTAGTATACCTAGAGCTGGCACCTTCAGATTTGAAAATCACTGGGTTGAGCATGCAGATTTTATGAGTGTAGTAGATCTTCATTGGAATAATGCTCCTTTTTATGCTAATCCTGCAAAAAATATTTCTGTAAGAATGAAACAAGTTAGACAAGGACTTAGAAATTGGAGCAAACGCTTTTCTAATCTAAATAAGCTGATTCATAACTGTAATTGGGTTCTACTCCTTCTGGATGGGCTAGAAGAACAAAGACCGTTGGGCATGCAGGAAGTGATTCTAAGAAAATTGACAAAAACAACATCTCAGCTCACTACTAGAAAAACAGCGAACTTACTGGAGACAACGAAACACAGTGAGATGGGTCAAATATGGAGATGAGAATACAAACTTCTTTCCATGCAATGGCTACTCAAAATCATAGGAAAAACTTTATTGTCAACTTATGCTCCCCTGACAATATCCTCATTTCAGATCATGAACAAAAGGCACAGCTCTTGTTTGAGTCCTTTAAGGATCGACTAGGTACCACAGATTTCAGTAGCTTCATATTCAATCTTTCTAGTCTTTTGGAAGCTCATGATCTTGTAGGTATTGATGATGCCTTTACCATAGAAGAAGTTGAACAAACTGTTAAGAGTTTACCAAATGACCATGCAGCAGGTCCAGATGGATTCAATGGTATGTTTATCAAAAAATGTTGGCCAATTTTAAAGCATGATTTCCTCAGAATGTTTACAGAATTCAGCAATGGTAATTTAGACTTGACTAGTATCAGTAACTCCCTGATTGTTCTTATTCCTAAGAAGGATAATCCTGCTACTATCAATGATTATAGATCTATTTCACTGCTAAATTACTCATTCAAATGCATTACAAAGATTCTCTCTGCAAGATTGCAAACTTTTATGCCCCTGTTGATACATGAAATCAGTATGGATTTATCAAAGGCAGAACAATACAAGATTGTCTTGCTTGGGCTTTCCAATTCCTTCATCTATGTCACAAATCCAAAAGAAAGATTGTTATATTGAAATTGGACTTTGAAAAAGCCTTTGACAAAATTGAGCATCCTTTCATACTGGAAATCTTGAAGCATAAAGGGTTCCCTGACAAATGGCTAAATTGGATGAAGAGTATTCTTGAATCAGCATCATCTTCTATCCTCCTAAATGGTTGTCCTGGAAAGAGCTTCATTTGTAAAAGAGGAGTAAGACAGGGTGACCCTCTATCTCCCTTACTTTTTGTCATTGCTGCTGATTTCTTACAGACAATTGTGAATAAGGCATGGAATTTGGGTGTGTTAAAACATCCATTGAGTGATGATTTTGGTGGAGATTTTCCTATTGTTCAATATGCTGATGATACTCTGCTAATACTACCTGCTGATGCTAATGTCCTGTTTAATTTCAAGGGCATTTTGAGATCCTACTCAGATAGTACTGGTTTGCATGTCAACTTCAATAAGTCATCCCTGATCCCTATCAACATGACTGAGGAGGAAGCTTCACATATGGCTAGTACCTTTGGCTGCATGGTTGGGTCTATGCCATTTACTTATCTTGGACTCCCACTTGGTACTACAAGACCTAGCATTCAGGAATTTAATCCTATAATCTGCAGAATTGAGAGGAGATTGGGGGGTTTCAGTAAAATGCTTTCCTATCATGGCAAATTAATTCTTGTAAAATTAGTACTAACATCTTTGCCAACCTTCTATATGTGCAGTTTACAGTTACCCCCACAGTTGATTGAAAGAATTGATAAGTATAGAAAGCATTGTTTATGGAGTGGAGGGGATATCAATAAAAAAGGAACTTGTCTGGCTGCTTGGTCCTTGGCTTGTAAATCAAAAGAAGATGGGGGGCTTGGGATCATTGATCTTCAAATGCAGAATACAGCTTTGTTACTAAAGCACTTGGATAAGTTCTATAATCATGCTAACATCCCTTGGGTTAAGTTAACATGGGAAAAGATGTATAAGAATGATCATCTAGCTCCACATGGCAAGACTCCTGTAGGCTCTTTCTGGTGGAAGGACATGCTCAAACTTACTGATGTTTTCAGAGATATCTCTAAATGCGTCCCCTCAAAAGGAAATTCAGCTATGTTTTGGCAAGATAAATGGCATGATGATCTGTTAAGCCAGCTCTTCCCTGAATTGTTCAGTTTTGTCAGGAAACCTCGAAGTTCGATAAGATATTATCTAGAGAAAAATATTGAGGACATTTTCTTCCTGCCATTGTCTCACCAGGCAAATTTACAACTGCATACTTTGGATCAGATTGTCAGCAATCTTACATGGAATGTGGAAAATAATGATGAATGGATTTATTCTTGGGGCTCCAAAATATTTACCCCATCTAGGCTCTATAAAAAATTAAACAAGAAGGAGGGTCAGACTTCTCCACTCTTTAATTGGCTATGGTTGTCCAGCAACTTGGGTAAGCACAAATTCTTTTTTTGGCTGCTCTTAATTGATAGGCTTAACACAAGGAATCTGTTGAGAAGGAAAAATCAGAACCTAAATGATTATAGTTGTGTACTCTGTAACTTAAATGTGGAACAGACTTGTTTCCATCTGTTCTTCTCCTGTCCATTCAGTTCTACCTGCTGGAACACAGTTGGTATCAATTGGACTATCTCGCTACAATCATTGGATATGATCTGTCAAGCACGGAACCAGTTTGGTAGTCCAATTTTTAGAGAGATTGTCATCACTGCATGTTGGATTATCTGGACTACAAGAAATGGTATTATTTTTTTATGGAAAAGCGCTGTCACTATTGCAATGGAAAAAAGAGTTTAAGGAGGAACTTGGCTTGGTTTGCATCAAGGCCAAGAAGAAAGTTAGGGATCGGCTTATTCTTTGGTGTGAGAATTACTCTTAGTTTCTTTCTCTTTTCTTTTGGGTCTTGAAGACCTTGTAAAATGTAAATATTGTATTTTGTTCTGATTATTAATGGAAAATGAAAAAATGAGGTAGGGGCCTCCCCTACTGATTTTCAAAAAAAACAACATCCTCGGGTCGCCGTTTGTCAGATCACACGACCTTGTTCTTGATGACCTGCTACCAAGAGTCGAACTGTCGGGCATTGATGCATGCTTCTCGGCTGAGGAAATTTGGGAGGCTATAAAAGACATGCCGATGGACCGAGCGCCCGGTCCAGATGGCTTTTGTGGTGCGTTCTACCATGCGTCCTGGGATATCATACGGCCGGATGTCGTTAACTCGTTCAATGCGCTTTGGTCGCTGGATGCAAGGAGCTTCAACCACATCAATGGGGCGCTGATGGTGCTCCTACGCAAGAAGTTAGAACCACACACTTTCAAAGACTACCGCCCGATCAGCCTGATTCACAGTTTCAGCAAGCTGTTCGCGAAGTGTCTAGCAAGGCGCCTGGCACCAAAACTCGGTACAATGGTCGCGGTCAACCAGAGTGCATTCATCAAGGGAAGATCCATTCACGATAACTTCAGATCAGTTCAGCTTGCTTGTCGTTGGCTTAATTGCAAAAGGTGGCTGTCGGTACTGCTCAAAATTGACATCGCAAAGGCTTTTGACTCGGTTTCATGGCCATACTTGTTACGTGTTCTGGAGCACATAGGCTTCCCGAGGAGATGGACGAATTGGATATCTATTCTTCTGTCGACAGCAAGCATGAAGGTTCTATTGAATGGTCACCCAGGGAGGCGATAGCATGCGCGCGGGTTAAGGCAGGGTGACCCTCTCTCTCCGATGCTCTTTGTCATTGCGATGGAGCCCCTTAGTGCCCTCATCCGCAAGGCTGATCGTTGCCATGCTCTCACCCCTCTACCTGGTCGCACTATTGCTCACCGTGCATCACTCTATGCGGATAATCTGGTAGTGCTCCTCAATCCTACAGCCCAGGACCTCGAGTGCCTCCAACAGATTCTATCTCTATTTGCTGGTGCCTCTGGCTTGATCGCAAATATTGACAAGTGCGTTGCAACACCAATTAGGTGCTCCTCTGATATGGTCACGGCAGTGCAGGCTGCATTTCCTTGCGTCGTGGTGCCATTCCCGTGCAAGTACTTAGGGATTCCTTTGTCCCTGAAGAGACTTCGACTAGTGGATGAGTAGGCGCTGGTGGATGCGGTCGCGGCAAGGATTCCCACCTGGAAATCTAGGTTGCTCAACCATGCTAGTAGGGTGCTGCTTACCAAGGTTACACTATCAGCTATCCCAGTTCACATCGGCATCGCGTGCTGCCTCACGAGTTGGGCGATTGGCCAAATTGATAAGCGGCGAAGAGCTTTCCTTTGGAGTGGGGCGGAGTCAACAACTGGTGGCAAATGCAAGGTCGTATGGCTAGTCATTTGCAGACCAACCGGTCTGGGAGGCCTCTGGGTGATTGATCTGAGAATCTTTGGTTTTGCCTTGCGCCTACGGTGGGAGTGGCTCTGTAGAACGCAGCCTGAGCGGGGCTGGGCGGGACTCCCTGCCAAAAAAGAAAAGGAGGTCGAGGCGATGGCGAGGGCAAGTCTGGTGGTAGTCCCGGACGATGGTGCGTCCACAAGGCTTTGGACTGATCACTGGACGCCGGCCGGACCGCTTTGCATCGCGGCGCCGTAGCTGTACGCTGCCATTTCCACTAGGGGGAGGAGACGCACTCTCAAGGAAGGTCTGTTGAACAACAGATGGGTGACCGACATCGTGGGTGCTCCAACTGCTCAGGTGCTCACGCAGTACGTACGGGTTTGGAGCATCCTGGATGCTGTGGTCCTTGACCCGCTAGTCTCTGATCGTTTTATTTGGAGGTGGTCGCCGGATGGCAAGTACAGTGCGTCGTCCACTTACAGGGCATTCTTTGAGGGCTCTTCCTCCTTGCTCGGCGCTAGAGAATTGTGGAAGATGAAGGCTCCACCAAAGGTGAAATTTTTCATGTGGCTTACTATCCACCAGAGGATTTGGACTGCGAGCCGTCGGATGAGGCATGGTGTTAGCAACCCCAATCCTGGGCTACTAATCTCACTACTCAATACCAGAAATCCAGGTACAAGGGGAAGGAAAAGAGGAGCAAGGAAGAAGATGAACAGTACAGTAAGTAAAGGTAAAGGTAATTGTTCTGATATTTTGATTGATCACCCATTGGCCTCCACGGGTCTCTCTTTTGTAGCCGGCTGCTAGACTTGCCCATCATCAGGTTGTACCGGCTGGGACTGGGCCCACCTGACAGCGGGTGCTGACATTCCTCCCTCCTTGAATTGCGGCTTGCCCTCAAGCCACTGCACCGATCTTGGACGCCGATTCTGCAGCAGCACAGCGGACCCTCCTGCAGCCTCAGGAACAAGCTTGTGCACTCTAGCGATGACAATGACACATCCTTGTTCAGCTTGATCTGTCGTTCCGTTCGCGACCGACATTCTCTTTGCTTGAAGGAGCAGCATGACGCCTCCTGATTCCGCAGCGGGGGATGAAGTGATACCTGACATTCCCCCCTCCTGCTTCGGCTTGCCCCCAAGCCGATAGAGACATTGTTGTACCACCAGGATCCCACGGCACTTGCAAGTCCCTAATATTGAATAGCAATCCATCATGACACCAGACATGGGTACCAGACACCCCTTTCTGGATCTTGCAGTCCACTGAAATGATGCTTGTTGTAGCCATCATGTTGTATGTGCTTGTATGAGATAGTCTATAATTCCAACAGAACAACCATGGAAGCTCTAGGAACTTAGCTGAATATTTGCATGCCCACTGGTTGCTAGAAACCAACTCATGACTGATAGCAAGACACCACTCAAAGGGAGCAATGAACAAATTCCAGGAATAAATAATCTGCTCCAGACCTCCTGGATCCCATGCTAGTGGCACTCTGCTGCTAGGAACAACACTTGGGCCATAGTCTGAACCAACTGAATGTACCACAAAGTCATGCCAAATTTTGAGTGGAGGCAAAGGGAGAACACGATCCTCTTCCCAAGTGATGTCAAACATCAGTAGCTCATATGTGTGTGCAGTTGAAGGCCAGTGACAATTTGATATATACTGAAAGAACACTAGCAGCCAGAGAGACTTATATGTCACTCCACTCATATAGCGTAGGCTCTGAATAAATCCACCATCAATAGAAAGTTGCAAAGCATACTTGGAAGCTATGTAGTGCTGATCCAAACATGTGTGCAGATCCCCCTGATCAAACACACAGCAGGAGATATTTGAAATGGAATGATCAGTCACAACGACTTCACATTGGCACCAAGCTGGAGGTAGCGTGACCCTGATTTCTTGACAAATTTGTATAGGCCATGGGGGCTTCCAAAGGCGATCACAGAAACACCTGACAGAGCACCTCTCAACCATGTTGAAAGACGACCTTGGTAGAGGACGCAACCCAGTGTCAAAGCTCACCAACTGAAGTTCTGTAGGTGGAGGCCATTGCCTGTGCTTCCAGTATAGCACTAGCTGGTTTGACATATGCATGGGAGGTGGCCACAGTATCTCTGAAAGGAGCTTAGCCAATTCCTCAAACACTTCACGGGCCTCTTGAACGACAGAGACATGCCCAAACAGAACAACTCCATTGCAGTGAGGAGGATAGACGACAGAGTTGTACCTTTTTGGCATTGTGTCAAACACCAGATCAGCATCCTGGCGAGCCTTGCACTCAATCACGAACTGGCCACTGGTGGCGCAGTACCTTGCCTTGATGTCGCAGAGCGCGGTGGGCTGCACGAGGATGTTGCCGATGAGCTCGATGACGTGCGTAGAGGCGTAGTCAATGGAGACAGCGTTGAACTGCAACAGACAGCCCTCAGTGATAGAGAGCTCGGCAGCGCGCACGACGCCGGTGGAGTCGAGGCAGACGCGGGCGCTTGGCTTTTCCCCGGTGGTGAAGACGACGTTGACGGGGACGAGCGCCCGGAGAACACACATCCCTCCACTGACACCTCTGGTGACCACGGGGGCCCGCGAGATCAGCACGCGCGCGGAGACCTCGGCCATGGTTGCGCCCGGAGGCTGGGATGCGAGCTTCTGGAGGGCGGCGAAATAGGCACCGTGGACGCGGACGAGGCACAGGTCAGAGGAATCGCACTTCCTCGCGACGTCGTAGCCCGTGATGGCGTTGTCGGCGTCGAGGATCGGGCGGTGCGTGGAGCTGCGGATGCAGAGCTTGTTCACCTCCCGAAACTCCAGCGGTTGCGGCAGGTGGTGGAGATCACGGGGGCGGATGGAAGTCGAAGACGACGAGCGGGGCCTGCCCAGCTTTTCCCCGCTGACGACGACGTGCGCGTCGTGGCTGCGACCCAGGGTCGAACACCTTGTGGGCGATGAACATGGGGAAGCCGGGGTGGTGATGTCCACAAGCGCCTTCGCAGAGTCGGCCTCCTTGATGTTGTGCGCCACCTCCAAGACCGACAACACAGAGGTCGCGGCCATGGCAGCTCCGGCGTCGGGGAGCGGGCGGAGCAAGCAGTTGCCGATGCAGAGCTTGTACTCCTCTACGTGTTCTTCAGCTCGACGTGGCACAGGCTCGCGCACGCGTTCAGCAACCTCTCGCGCATGCGCAGCGCGACGCTGGTGGTGGCGGAGGCGAACTCGCGGGGCTTGAGTACGGGGCCGCGCACGGGCTCGTCGACGAAGCCGAAGCCAGCGCGGTGGTGTGCGTCGCAGTTGTAGCAGCCAGGGTGGACGCGGAAGATGACGCTGATGGCGCAGCTGATGACAACGCCGCCACAGCCGGCAGAGCGGAGGCGAGCGTGGAGGAACACGCCGCTGCCGGTGAAGCCGAGGCGAACGCAGAGCAGAGAGGCCGCCCATGAGGAAGTCGTGGGCGCGCTGGGCGAGCGGATCGGAGGCGAGTGTGGAGATGGAGACCCTGAGCGCCTCAATGCCGGTGGACGGGAGGACCTTCTCATCCGCCTCCACCTTCTCCAGCTTCCCGCGCTCCTGGATCTGGAGCGGGACCGCCTTGGGCTTGTTCTCCTCGGTGGCCGCAGCGTCGAGGACGAGCTGCTCCCCTACCAGCGGAGGTGAGGCAGCATCGTTGGAGGCGTGCTGCTCGAAGTCGCGCTCCTCCATGATGCAGGAAGGCGCCTCGAACTCTCCGCCCCAGTTGTCGGCGCTGGACTCCGCGATGACGGCCTTGAGCACCTCGTCCACCTCCTCCACTTCCAGCACCTTGTCGGAGGCGGGGACGAACGCCGGGAAGCGCGGCGAGGTAGGGCGAGTCCGCAGGTCGCGGAGGTTGAGCTCGGCGAGCGTGTCGTGGCCCATCTCCCGGTCACGCTCGTTCCCGTCGGTGGGGTGTGGCGGCGCGGCGAGGTCGATGAAGGGGATCTCGCCTTCACGGCTCGTGCGCTCTTTGGTGAAGAAGCCAGGCTTCTGCCGCGGGTCGATGGTGGAGCCAGGACGAGAAGCGCGGTGCGGCGAGGACCAGGTGGGGGCGACGGGCTTGACGGGGAGCGCGTACTCCACATGGCTGGGACCGAAGCGCAGAGGCAGCACCGGCTCCGCCTCGACCTCCGAGATGCAGATCTGGATGGAGGACGCGGACCCCCTGAAGTCATCGACGGCAGAGAGGTTGAGGCTGCGCTCCTCCGAGGCATGGGTCGGCAGGTCGAACATCCCTCCCCAGTTGTCCGCGATGACCGCGGCACCCTGCAGCTCCTTCATCGATGGTGCGGAGGCAGAGATGGTGGTGGTGGAGTCGAAGATGCCCTCCTCCGGGAGGGGAGCGCGCTCGAACAACCCACCCCAGTTATCGGCAACTACTCCGGCGTCGATCTGCGACGGGGCGCCGGTGTGGAGCAGGCGCTGTTCCGGCGCGGGACGGGGCACGAGGAAGCGCCGGTCCCACCAGGCCTCGAACTCGTCAAATCGGCGGTGGAGCATGTCGAAGAGCTCGGCGAGGGAAGGATCCATGGCGAGGATCTACGGATCTGATACCAATGTTAGCAACCCCAATCCTGAGCTACTAATCTCACTACTCAATACCAGAAATCCGGGTACAAGGGGAAGGAAAAGAGGAGCAAGGAAGAAGATGAACAGTACAGTAAGTAAAGGTAAAGGTAGTTGTTCTGATATTTTGATTGATCACCCATTGGCCTCCATGGGTCTCTCTTTTGTAGCCGGCTGCTAGACTTGCCCGTCATCAGGTTGTACCGGCTGGGACTGGGCCCACCTGACAGCGGGTGCTGACACATGGCCTGCAGGACAATGATGTGTGCCACCTTTGCGAGCAAGAGCATGAGACTTGTGATCACTTGTTCGTTGGTTGTGTGGTCACCAGAGAAGTCTGGTTCATTCTGCTTTCGTCGTTGGGACTTGCCGAGATTATTCCGACGAATGAGGAGACCTTGGGCTCGTGGTGGCTTGATCGGCAAGGGAGGCTGCAAGCGGACACGAGGCCTGGCTTTGACACGCTACTGTTGCTAATGGTCTGGACAATATGGAAAGAGAGAAACAGTCGGGTGTTCGACGGGAGATCTTCGTCCATTCAGCAAATTGTGGCAGCAGTTCGTCGCGAGGGTGAGGATTGGTTACAGGCAGGCTACTCTACCATTAGTGTTTTTCTAGGAGCTTGGTCGCAAAGCCTTGGTGCCATGTAATAATTTTGTGAAACCCAGTAGTTAGGTTCCTGTCTAGAAGGATGTTGGTCTCTCGCCTCCGTTCCAATAGGCGTATGTTGTAGGTCTATTGACCACTCCTTTCCTCTTATTGAAATACGGGCATATATGCCTGCTCACAAAAAAAGGCCTGCTACCGCAGCTCAGCCGTGCTTAGGTCCTAGGCCGGCCATCAGCGCCGTGTCCGGGGAACTCCGACGGCGGAATCCTGATTTGCCAAAGCTTTGCGTGCTGTCGGTCGCTCTCCGGGCGTGCCGACCGGCTGTCGTCTTCGATCTTTTTCATTTGGTCGCTCCAAGCCGACCAATCACAAATCGATGGCGGGCCGTGTGATTGATGAGCAACTTGAGCTTATCGTCTCCCCCACCAGGGACAAACAACTTCAGTTTGGTGCGCGTGGGGAGAACTGGAGCATAGCGAACTCTAGTTCTCGGGTCGGTCAACGCTCGCCATCCTGCACAGCCAACACCTTGTCCGAACTCCAGGATGTCCTGAGCCGTTGCAGGTGTCGCCGGTGATCAGCCTCGCACGGCCCCACACGGCGGCGGCGGCCGAATTCTGGCTGTAGTCCTCGTCCATCCTGAGCATGGCGCAACGCTGTCGGCACCTACTAACTCACCTGTGCGGCGCTTTTGGCAGAGCACCAGTTCTTGATTCCTCGTCGGCGTTCACATCATTGTGAAAGAGACTCTTTTTTCCTCTGAAATGAGTAGAAAACTCCGCTTTGTAAGTTTTTTCCAGACGAGGGCAAGCCCCATTTTTCCATTAATGAATGAAAACCGAAATACCGTAACCCCCCAAAAAATAGCACGCTATAGCGCCGCAATAGCGCACTAATAGCGTCCAGAAGCAGCTACCGCTACGCTCATTAGTGCGCTATTTGGCGCTATTGCGCGCTAATAGCGTTTTGGCGAAGCTCCTGCTAATTTCTATAGCCCATCATTTAAAACATGGACCGTAACCAGTTTTACAGACAGGAAAGACAAAGGGGAAATTATGGGAATAAAAGCAGGTCTAGCCCAATGTATATATACTGAAACATCGGGGAAGACTTCCGGTTTGTACATCAAGAACATTCTTTTTTCTTGAATACGCAAAAGGTTTGCGTATCATTGTATTAAGAAGAATAACGGAAACATACAACGATGCGCTTAGGCAAGCACACCCGGAGGTCCTACGGCCGTCGGCCAGACCGTCCTAGCAGACAAACACAAGGTTCGATATCACATAATAGATAACAACCGGCTAGGAGTGGCGCTACAACCTACATGGCGGTGTCGAGCGGGTCCTCTCCGCTGTCTGTGAGGAGGGCTCGACCGCGCCACCGTTCGGTTGCGGGGAACCGCACGTCCAGAACTGCAATCTGGCTTTCCGTCAAGTTCCCACTGAGAATAGCATCGTGTAGACTCTTGGAAGCTGGAAAAGCTATAACCGACGGCGGCAGGATGCCCATCCTCACGTTGAGCAATACTTCGCCTCGCTTCAAAGTCGGTATGTGTGATAACGGCTGAGTAGCGATCCGAGTACTCCTCTTCGGCAGGGGACATCGCCTAGTCGGCGTCACCTGCTTTGGGGGGCTAGAAATCAAAGGCAGAGGTCGCGTGTACTGCACCTCATCGATGAACCGAGCGAGACGGCGAGCAGCTTCCTGTGGTGTGGGCGTCGCGTCGTTGGCGGCGGACAGCACCGGCTCAAGAACATTCTTTATTTCACCAATCACATCCAACCAGATTTAGACATCCAGTGATCATCTATATTACTGTGTGTCCTTGTGGGGCTAGATTACTGCATGAAGAACTTTGCCAGATCTCTTATTAATTATGAAACTCCATATAGCTCCTGGGTTTCGTGCAAGGAAAGCGCTCCGGCGACTGTTTTAATATACTGTTCACCACTCTTGTGCTGCCATGTGGGATCGTGCGTGTGTCAGCGTCCGTTTGGTGCCTTAGATTAATTGAAGGCTAACATCTCGCTCCTTAGTTTCTCTCCGTCCATTCAACAAAAAAAACACCCCTTCAGCGGCATCGCACCTCGCCGCCTCCGTCGGCACCTCTTCCTCTCCTCCACCAGCAGCGCTTCCTCACCCCAAGTGGCGGTGGTGCCGCCTCCTTCCTTCACGGAGGCTGCACGTGTGCCTCGCTTCCTCACTCTGCCCTCTCCCCCGGCAGCGGCGTCAAGTAGATGCGGCGGGCAGCCCTGCCTAGGGTTGCATGCTGAACCAGGATGGACAGCCTACGGCGGCGGTGGCGGCGGACGAGATGGCGCTTCGGGCATCGGCAACCACGGGGCGCCAGGCTGAGGAG